>LPNX010481947.1:25217-96790 GCA_001517045.1 Pseudotsuga menziesii
CTCAGCCTCTTTCACTTCACCGTGAATGCTGGATCAATCTCTCTTGGTCATGACACTTAGTGTCTTTGGTCTATTCCAGGCCTCTAAACCATGGAGTCTCTCCACATGGTTTGTCTCGGCTACTAGGACTCCCCCGTCCTACTAGCACCTTTTTCATTACCGCTCAAGCCGAGCTTTCCAGGACAGTCTCATGTCCACATGCATCTCTAGGATGCTCTCATAGTCCTCGCTTCCAGTGATACCTATATTCAAACATTGAATAAATTCACATGTTTATTTTATTCCCATTAGTTTTATCTTTAGAACAAGAGCTTAGAACATCATATCCAAATCATATACAGATGTATATTCATAAGCAAAATAATCCAATACTTATCTGTATTGTGCGTTTCCTCGTTCGTCCACAGGATCTTGCTTCGCTTTGCAAGCCTTGGGATCGCCTATGGATTTATATGTTAGGTCAGCACGCTGGCTGCTCCACAACATCAAATAATTAATGTCCAGCCAGTACATAACCATGTCAACTGGGCTTGGAACTTTATCACGACCATTTCTAGGTCTAGGATCTACTATGGATCCTCAGGCAAATCACAGCCCATCATATACTTATGTCAACAATGACACATACACTTATACCAACATACACTTATATCGACCATAACCCTTACTCCGCAACCCCTCACAACAACCATTTACCATTTTACCTTTACCTTTACCTTTAGCCTGTTAACACAAGCAACAGAAGCAATACAAGCGAACTCATCAGCGTTATTGCTCTAAAACTGTAATCACATTTCTCATTATTCACTATCAAGTATTGAGACACCAGGAGTGCGTCCACTCCCTAGAGTGTAATCAATATTGAAAACCCTTTCATGATCCAACATCGGAAAAGTGTGCACCCATTCCCGGTGTGTGCCATGCAGGCCCTATGCATACTCAAGCAATCGATCATCATTGGAATAAAATCAAAACATGTTCTGCATATTGAATTTATCAATTAAACATGCATATTCATAGCAAGGGTTACAGAACACTTATCCATTTGTCGTCGCAGTATGCCTTTGTTAAGGAGGAATGGAGGCTCCTTCCCTGAGTTAGCAGTCCCTCAGTTTTCCATCCAAATTCCTTTTCACATTTTGCATTTACACATGTCTTACCGACATAACCCATACCATCTCACTCATGTTATTACCAAACATGCAGTGCAGATGAGACATTTTCAAAATGTCCAATGGCGTTTCACCCGAAACCCATTTCCAATATGAGGGAAAACCTTCCCATGAAGTTTGGCTCTTGCAGGTCATCACACATTATCTTCCTGCAGTGTGTACCCCTGACACATTCATCAAATAGCCAAACAGTCAATCATTACCTGATACTACAATCCAAATTGATTGTTCCATAACCAATCAATGACATTAGAAATCAAATTCATTAAGAATTTGCAATTCTATCTACTACAGAAATTGACTTGTTCAATTGTGGGTTTCTTGTAAGCAGCACTACTATGCCCATTACAATTTTTATGCTTACTATCATAACATGAATACCCACTTACCATGCGTCCCTCCTGACACAATCTTATACAAGCCAACAATGATTAGTAGTCGTTAGTACTTTCTTAAATCCGAAATCCACAATTCAAATTTAACAACCCATTATGCATATCAACTACTTTCACAACTATGAGACTTCTTCTCATAAATGGTAGATTTTGGCATTGGTCAGGGTCTTACCTCTCACTGCCATGCTCGAATAATCTACCTCTCAATGTCGTGCTCGAAGTAATCTACCTGAAACATAAGCTTCAAACAACCAAACTCTTGGTAAGTCTGGATGCATATAACCTTGTTATTGCTACAACCATCACTGAAGCATTCTCAGAATTTATAAAATTCAGATACTTCCCGCTGTTAGTCACATCAATATATACCAAACTCATTTACTTCGTGCATTCATTATCATATTAATATTGCAAGGTATAGTCATATCATTCATGCAATTAAATGGAGGTTTGGATACCCTTACTTCACAAGCGTATCATTCATACCACCTTGCTCTTCAATAGAGCATTTCTGGCAGCCAATTGATCATGACTATCCTACATTCATAACAGCCTTCGAAACAGTTCCAAAATTATCATTAATTCATCGTTTCAGCTGTTAGTCATTCATAATATCACATGCATTCAGCTCACTGCATTCAACATACCATGCATGGCCTAACCATGTCCACTTCATATAGGATGCATTACTATAATCAATAGCATCAACATATATAAGCATGACACCTTTCTATATTCAAATTTCCACATGGTAGGAGGTCTCTTACCTGTACCAATCCATGGAATTTTTCATAAGCAAACTCTTACCTGCATGGGTCTTACTTACGCCCTTGCCATGACCATTTTGGGTTGGTCCTTTGCAGGAGGTTGCCGAATTTGCTCACCAACTTTTGTTATGGACTTGTTGCTTTACCCCTTTCTCCGGAGGATTTTTGGTCACAATTGTCAGCATCAGCAACATATTCATCCGGGTCCATGTCTTCGTTGGTTTTCCCACTAATGCCAACATCAAAGCAATGATTATCATTAGTGGTTTATTATAAATATACAATTTCCAATATTCTTACCAATCATGCAATACCCTATGCATTCAATACATATCCTCATGCATTTCAAGCATAAACTTAGGAAATGTAGTTATAATCAGCAAGATAGGGTCTAATGAAAAACTTCCCTTTCAAATTCCTCATCTTCTCATGGAATTCCTTTTTCACACAGCAATTGGTTGACTACATAGTCCTTGCTGCCCTTGGGTATGCAACTGTCCAGATTTGTCCATTTGATAACAGCAACCATCATTAGCACTTTGCTGCTCCATGCTTAGATTCTGGTGACTTACCCGTGTTCCTTGCTGGATAATCTTTCCAACGCCTATCCACATGCTTCATTCCGATCTCGGATGTGAAAACCACACCACTTCTAAAATGAAGACTTTCATCAATCTTGGCATTTTACACACACTACTGCATTTTGGTTTGGAATGCTAACTTCAGCCACCTCACTTCCGTGGCACCATTCGTCTTTTATGAATTTTGGGTTTTACTAATTTTCCCAAAACATAGAATCTTCTTTTCTCCAGGACGACTGTCTTAGGGAACGACGGGGGTCAATCTGGCGCATAAGATCATTGCCACTTCTCATTTTCTAGCCCATGAAAATTCATTGACAAACTGCTTGAAAACCGTGCTGGAAGGCAGTCGAAATTGGCTGGAAATCCCACTGAAAAATCCCAAAATGTCTTTGTGCAAAATCGGATCTCATTCCACACAACCTTCCGATGTATCGGCTATCAAACAGTTACTCCTCCCGCTGAATCGGCTCTCGGAAGGCTTTCCCCTTCCGCAACGGCGGCACTCATCGGCTGTCGGAAGCTTTTCTACATCGGAAGCCGAAACGTTTTCTCTTCCGCAACGGCGGAACATGATCTCTTTCCTTCTTCCGATCGGCGGCACAACTGGGTCGGCATCGGCAACCTTTTTACATCGAAAACCAAATTGCTTTGGCTTCCGCAACGGCGGATGTTCATTCCCTTTCTTCTTCCAGCGACCAATATTTTTCTATCTTTCTTTTACTGTGTCGGTTGTCGGAGCACTTTCCGCATCGAAAGCCTTATTGCTTCTTCACCCGCAATGGCAGACGTCGGAAGCATTTCCACATCAGAAGCCAAATGACTTTGGCTTCCGCAATGGCGGCTCGCCAAAGACAAACCTCTTCCGATCAGCCACTGACACTTAGAAAAGTTTCTGTGATTTTTCTTCTGCACTGCCGGCAATCGAACGACTTAATGGTTTGGGGTCCGCAACGGCGGACACTTAATCACTTTCTCTTCCGACTGTCTAACACTTAGACCAAAAATTTTCAAAACTTCCCTTCGTCAGAAATCGGCTCCATTGCTGCATCGGCGGCTGAATCCTTTCCACAGCCGCAACGGCGGACCGGAAATCGCTAAACCTTCCGCCACATCGGAAGTCGAAACCACTAAGTGTTCCGACTGTCAACACTTAGGCAATTTTTGAAGTTGCTGCTATCAAATTCTAATCTCTGCTAGGCAGAATGAAGTCCTGCCTCTGTCAGTTGCTCCTTCTTGGCCCATAGAGGCCCACTGTTGCAACCAGGAGCTCTGATACCATACTGTAACGTCCCCATCCCTTAGACCGGTGAAGAGGACGCGACGAACATCAAGCATACGGGCAAACAACCCCATGAACATGAACAGGAGAAATTTTGATATTAAAAGCTTAAACAACATAACAGAATGCATAAAACATCATACAAGATGCATAATTCCTCAATCATTCAGTGGAAGCAAACATATTCATAAACCAGCATTCAACATGTTCATCATAACTCCTTAAACATCAATATAATTGCAGAGATGGAATAGCCGCCGCACTTATCTTTCAATGAAGAACTTGCCTGCAACCAGCTATGTCGCTGCAACGTTCCACCCAACCATAGGCCAGCATGCTCATCATTCTCTCAGTACACTGCCACCCCCGAGCTGGGCATGATTCCTCCAAGGATAAGGGTCAATTGCAGGCTTACACAGAGGCGAGGGGACACAAAATAGCCAAACCAAACACTGTTGGGTTTAACAGGCCTTCAACAAGCGGCCAAGCCAGCACAGTCCGAAGACCAACCACTGCATACCCGTAGCAATCAACCCCTTCACAGCCCTGTGAAGAAAGCAAAACAACCGGTGACAGTCCCAAACAACAGATGAGGCACAACTCAATCCCACAAGGCAACTCAGAGTTGTTCTTGGCCCTAACGTGGCCAAAACAACTCAACAACCACACCCAAACTAGGGTAACGACAGCAACCCAATTTCACAATAAAAACAGTGGCAACAATCCACAGCCCACAGTGGATAAGAAACAGAACTCCCGGCATAACCATGGGAGACTCGGCCAATGACTGTGGCAATCAACAGCCCCAACTTACAGTGCCAACGATGGCAGCTATACACAGTCCCAAACAACAAGGAAACTCAGATGCAGAGCACTGCAGAAAACGACTAAATACGAAAGCATAGCAGCCCAAAACGCAATTGGACACCACAGCCAACCAAAAACATGGGGAAGACAACAGCCCCAAAACACAATCAGTGAGCAAGGCTCGCAATGTGGGAAAACGACCCCAAACAGTCTGTGCGTGAGTGCAACCCACACCAGACCACAAAATGCCAAGCAGACTTACCCAATTCCACTCTGTGGAAGACGTGAATGACCATAGGTAAGCAGCTCTCCTCCTAGCCACGTGAGATCCAGCAGATCCTCTGCTTGTGCGTGAGGATGAGCAAGACTCCCGCCCCTCTGCGTGAGGAAAAACAAACAGCGGCCTCTGCGTGAGGAATGAACAGACCACGAACCTGCGCGCGAGCAGGAAACCGACCACCATCATGAAAGTTGAAGCCCAACTATGTAAGAAAACAGACAACGGCCTCTGTGCGTGGATGAATAGCAGAACGCTCAGCAGGGGGAGGATGAACCGACAGGGTGAGAATGGAGTCGTGGGTGGTGTGTGGGTGTGGGTAAGGGACTGACAGTCCTGCCACCCCACTCCCAAAGGCAATAACTGCCCTCAACCAGTCAGCCATCACTCCTCAACCACCAGCTGAAGCATTAAAGAGGTTGACAAGGTTGGATGAGACAATAAAAGGTGGCAAACAACCAAAGGTAGCAACACATGGGTTTTTGCCCCATAGGCCAAGGTTTGACATCCCCCACCCCTTATCCTTTGGAACCATGCCCTTTTTATTCAACATTGCACTGCCGTAGCTGGTTGTGGTTTTAGTTTTAATTGATATGCGTATTTACATGATGCTGAATTATAATGTGCCAAATGGCATGATAAACCATCGACAACTATCCCTATTGCTGAAACACACACAACCAAATCGATGGTGGGGCTTTTGCCTTGAGCTCCTCACCACGATTAATTACAATATATACATCATGCAAACGGGGTCAAAACCGAAGACATTACAAACATGTTAGAAATAAGTATTTCTAAATAACCATAATTTTGACAAATAAAAAATCAATAAAATTTATAATGGAACAAAGGTTATAAAATTACAATATGTTATAAATATCTACAAAACATTTTAAAAAAATTACTATCTATTTTACTTTTATCAATTAAATTACCCCTTATCTTTTTTATTACTTTTCATCATCAAACCATGGATGAACATGTAACCTTCCACTTAAAATTAAGACCAGCCCTTCAGCTCTAATAATTGAACATTGACGAAAATAACAATATTCAAATCTAATCATTCAACATTGACAAAAATAACAATATTCTACACCGCCCAAACTTTTTAAAACATTTAAATATCTTTTATATAATCCCTCGAATCTCCATACATGCCACTTAATACCATCTCTATAATTGTTTTACAGTGAAAAGATTAAAAAGCACGTGTAATGGAGGTAAGGCTGGTCAAATTAACACGAGTGTAATAATCTTTTATAATGAAAAGATTAAAAAGCACGTCTAAGGTTAGTGGAATTGATATTATCGGGAAATCTTGGTGAACCCCACATCGAAGCTTTAAATGCTTTGGAAATCACATTTTTCAACTTTTAAGGCATGTTGTTAATCATTTCCTATAACAAAACAAAAAAACATGAGATCACATTTTCTTTGGTTGGATTTTCTTGCTGAAGGATTTTAAATCAGGATGTCTTTTTACTTTCCATAATACGATTTTTATAGATAATTTTGACTTTTAATGAATATTAAATATAAATTAAATATTCACTAAGCACATGAGGATGTATAATAATTAGAGTGTAGGTATTTGTTTGTGAAGCAAATGAGGAATTGAGATGGTTTTTTTTTCAGCCTGAAATAATAGTTCAATTTTTTTAATAAAAATAAAGGACCTGTTATAAAGCATATATCTAGATCTTCACTGCCTAACAACTCTGTGTATCTGGGCAAAATACAAAAAAGTCTCCGAATGACAGCAAGCCATGTTCATTTTTTCAAAACAAATTGCCATTGTAAACAACATTTCCCAATTTTTTTTAAAAGTATAAACTGTGCATCTAGCACACTGGGATAACCCTACCCAAAAAAACAGACTGTGTAACTAGGCAGTATTAACCTACAATAAATCAACAAAAAAGGTTGAACACAGACTCATGGGCCATGTGGCCCTCTTCGAACTCCTGAATGCTGAGAAGACCCGCCTCCAGCTCCAAAGCCTCTTTGGATAGACGAACGGCCAGTTTGTTGTGTTCATGGAAAATATGTTGACAACTTAAGGGATTGAAACCCTCAACAAGAAGATCAATCCGGGTGCACCAGTGGTCATGGTTGGTGACGTTCAACATGTGATCCTTATTAACCCGATCGATGACCACCATCGAATCACCAAAAACCTGAAGCTCCGGGAAACCCATGGAGATGGTTATAATAATGAGTGTAGAAGAGTCACATGGAAGATAAAAATGGTTTGGATATACGAAGAAGATAAAGGGTCATATAACATTTTCTTATTAGTAATGAGAAGGAATCTTTAAATCTACTTTTTTTTCTTTTTCTTTTTTATGTTTTTGAGAAGTTTTATCATTATTTATTGGAAGGAAGTTTCAACTCTCTTTTCCTTGTCTCTTCTTGTCTCTATAATTAGAAATAGTTTTGTATTAAAATAAATGAAGTATGTACTTTACTTTATCTGTGATGTACGATTCAATGAACTATAACTATTGTAGCTCTTCTGGTCTATGTCTTGCATTTGATCATCTGCATCACAATAGCAAGTTTCTTTATCTGCATTGTGCAACAATATCCAGGATTTATCCAATCTCCATGTATCACACAATATTTAGATATCTGCGAACACTGAGTTACTTCTACAATTTGTAATCTACATCTTTGCATTGTGCAATGTTGTAATATTTAGATAGCTACGCTTTTGCACTACTTTGTCACTTTTGTGATTTCATTGTCTTCATCATTTACTGGGTAACACCTTTGCACGTCCTGATTTTGGGTATCCTTATACTTTGTGCGGTTCTTGTAGTTCATCTTCTATAGTTTTGCGCAATTCGACTCGAATGTATAGGCTTCTTCTGCGATCAACCTCCTTTTGTATTCAACTTGCGCGAGTGAGCATAGTCGCCGCATCTCTTCTTAGAGATACAACTACCACCATTCTAGTTTCTTTTGTTTTACAGTTTGTTCTATTTCATTCATTTAATAGAATCTGAGTATATTGTTTCATTGTGGTTATAGCCATATATCTGTGTATGTGAATATATACATGCTCTTTCATTTCGTTCTCATATAAATTTGGATCAATGGTATCAAAGCCTTCTTCTCTTGTGGTTTCTCAGTGCATGTCCCCGACGAGATATGAATATTGAGAGTTGGGTATCGAACTAGTTGATCTTCAGGAAAATACCTCTCGTCGTCCCAAGATGTGTCACATGGTGAGAGAAGAAAAGAGAGATGACAGAACAAGAGATCTTATTAAATTGTATCTCGAGGAATCCCCCACACGACAGAAAAATGAGATGATGGATAACTTCGCCCAAATCCTTCGAAGAATGTCAACGGAGGCAGATGCACCTTCAATGAGCAATCGTTTCTGGGGTGTGAATCCCTTCAAGGTACACGTTAACTTTGACATCCCCTTATTTGAAGGAAAGATAGATGCAGATGCTTTGGAAAAATGGTTGATCTTATTAGAGGGTTACTTCTCTGTTCAAAATTTTTTCGACAATGAAATGATCACCTTCATGCTCCTTAATTCCCTCCCCCATATCAAAGACTAGTGGGACGTGTAATGCGAGAGGCATGCGGGGGATGAACCTGAAATATTCAATACATAACCCACTTGGGCATCTGTTGTAGATGTTGTCAAATATTAATTCTTCCCTCTCGGAAACTATGATGACTAATACACCCTGTGGATGACATTGTGCTAGGAAAGAGACCAAACCACGACCAAACGATGTTGGAATATACCAATATATTCCATACACCGTGCTCAAAGATGGGTATTAGATACTTCAAATGACACTTGGTTCTAAATTACCGCATTGGTATGCATAGGTACATTCAGTCGGAGATGGATTTCCTGGACATATCCTCACAAGGAGAAGCTTACCAATATGCTACCAAGATCGAGCAAAATTTTGAGCAAAAGAATAAGCAGGATTTTGGGTCTACAAATCAGCAGCAAAAACCAGGAAAATGTGTCCCTAATTCACAACCCAAAGGACACAGCAAGGATGACTAAATTCTTGACAATCAATCCAAGCCGCAAGTAAAGAAGGGTAATGGGAAATCAAAGAAGGACACCAACAAGTGGTGTGAGTTCCACAAAATAACCTGGCACAACACTGATGAATGGCGCTCAAAAAAATCATTGTTGGCCGATACAACATCCAAAGATCCATAATTTGACTTAGACACTAATGCAGAGAAAGAAAAGGAAAAGAAAATCATTGACACGAAACCTAGTGCCACCATTGCAACCACAAAGATCCAACCAGAAGAGTCAGAGGAGCCAGAGGAATGGAGCGCCTCTTCCATTCACAACTATGGGTGTAGGGAACTCCACTACCTTTCATTGTTGACAGTGATAGTCAAAATAACGTCATCTCGATCGAGGCCGTCAAAATATTGAATCTTTCGACGGTTCCACATCCCCAACTCTACGACATTGGTTGGTTGAGCCAAAGACGAGACATCCACGTTAGTCAATAATGTCACCTCTCCAAGACATCAAGCTCTTTAAAGATGAGGTAATGTGTGATGTTTCTCGCTCTAATTTTGTGATTTTATTTTAGGACAACCATATATGTGGAACCTATTAAATTTCATGAACCATAGATCTACAAGCGAAAATGAGAACTATCTAAAAAGAAGGATGTAGTGGAATTGACAAATCAATGTAAACTGAACAACGGATTCATGACAGAAATTTCACATAAATCATCCAAATATTGCACATATTATCATTACATCAATATTCATTAATTAATTAGTAATACTATGGTCATACAAAAAGGAGAATTCTAATACTGTGGATAAGATTCGAATTCACCAACTCAAACTGACTGGTTAGCTAACTCGGTGTGAAAATAATCATAGTTGGATCTCGCTAGTTTAACTCCAGATAACTAATTCAGTTCACAGTCAGTTAACTAATGAGGTAGGTAGACAAAAGGCACCACACTCCCTTAAATCATGCAAACTGGTGCTGGGATGACTGGGAGTGAACTAATTTTTGGTTATTGGAACATAACTGATCATGACTGACTACCTACCACATACAACTAAAAGTGACTGCTAGTGGCACTTAGAGTGGGTTCCTATAATGTAGGGATTGGTCGTTAGGGATCCCAAAATCATGCGATCAGGCGGAGTAAGTGGCAGATGTCCCTTAGGCATGTCCCCCATGCACTAGTGGGTGATTATTACCTCTTAAGATAGGAAAAATGAACAAATAATCTAGTGGGTAAACGGGGGATTGATTAATCTTAACACCCCATCTTAATCCTAACTTTGGGCATCTTGGGCCTTGGAAACTAGGACAAAAGTCACCCATATAATATAAATGATTAAAATATTGATTAATAAACAAGGAAAATGGGGAAAAACTCATGGGAACCACCCCCCCCCTCAAAATAATTATGTAATCAGGAAACAAGCTTCCATACTTAAGATAAAAAAATTCTCTTTGAGCAAAAACTTGTGAAAAATTTGTTGCAATATGCAACTCTGTGGAGCATAAATGCATAATGTTGGTTCTTTTTTGCACTCGTTTCCTTGGACTGTTCATGTGAACATTTCAATATTCTTTTGATCTGATGAATGTTTCCTTTGTCTCTTCTTTCTGGAGGAAGATCCAGTTTGTTCTTAAGTGAGCCCAATTGTTGATAAGTCCTTACCATCATGTAGCCTCTCTTTGGAATCTTATTGCACCACTCTAAAGGTAGTGAAACTATGTGAGAAATTGCAACATGTTCATAATGATACTAGGACCTTGTTCTTCTTCTGTCATATGGATTCCTAAAAACATTCCCAGCTGCTTCGATGATATTTTGGGTCCATTTCAGCCTTTGATTTGGAATATTTGCTGGATTTGGATCTAGATCCTATTGAGGTTCAATATCGACATCAAGATCATGTTGATCTTGTTCCTCATAATCTAAATCTGAAACATTAGACAATACATCATCATCAAATGGAAATGAAAGAGTGTTTATACCTTCTTCTTCTTCAGATTGTGGTGGATTGTGCAACTGATATTCTTCAAATTGCACACTGCGCTCTATGAAGCACCTTCTAGTTGCAATTTCCATCAATTAGTATGCCTTAGCATCCTCAACATATCCCAACAGTATGCATTTGCTACTCTGGGCTTGGAAATACTTTCTCTTATCAATGGGGATTCTAGCCCAAGCTTTGGAGACAAAAACTCTCAGGTGTGAGACATTGGGCTTATGTCCCAACTGTTCTTCGTAAGGAGTCGCCCCAATCACTAATTTCTGAGGCACCCTATTTTGGATATATGAAGCACAATTAACAACCTCAACCCATATGTAAGGAGGAAGGTTCTTTGATTTGAGAAGGAAAGTTGCCATCTCCTTCAAGGATCTACTTTTCCTCTCATCCACACCATTCTAATGTGGTGTGTATGGAACTGAGTGTTACATTTGAATGCCTTTTGATACACATAACTGCTGAAAATATCTTTTGAAATACTCACCTCCATTTTCAGATTTAAAGGACCTGTTCTTCTTCCCGAGGTTGTTCTCATCTAAGGCTTTAAAGAATTTGAAAGTCTCGAATGCCTCAGACTTTTGCTTCAGAAAGTATACCCAACAATACCTTGAACAATGATCAATGAAGGTCAAAAAATATATGGATCCATTCAGTGATGCTGTAGAAATTGTTCCTAAGACATTACCATGTATTAGAACTAGTGTGTAGGCAACTCTTGTTGCCTTCCCAAGCTCATATATTTTCTATGGATTCTTCCCTACCAAGCAACCAGGATGTACTCCTTCTAATGATTTGATGAGAGGAAAGCCCTCAACTAATTTCTTATCGTTCAATTGCTGGAGATACTTGAAGTTTAGGTGGGCAAATTTTCCATGCCAAAACTTTCTTGTGTTATTAGGATGAGTCAATAAGGCTTTCAGATATGAAGTAGGTAGGAAATGGGATAAATCATATGCCTTGGAGGAATTATTAGAAAACCCTTTCGCTATGAGATTTCCAGTATATGATTCAGTGATTTCTACTATGTCAGAATCAAATGTAACTCTCTTGGGAGAGCATGTATGTGTCATCTAATATACATATAACAAATTTGCTGCAAGAGAGGGAACCTAGAGAAAATTTTGGAATTTCCCATGCTTAAGTTTAACAGAACCTATCCCAACAACTGGGATATGTGAATTATACCCCATATGAATGTTAGGTCCTCCTCAGAGATCTAGAGAGGTGAAGCATTCTTTGGAAGCAACCATGTAGTTCGCTACTCCTAAATCACTCATATAAGCCTTTGATTGAGTGAAGTCTACTTTCAAGGCATGTCACATCTCATGCCCTTATGTCTAGTTTCCGGCTTCAAACTTCTTTCCACCTTGAGGAAGGGAAATTTTTTTTATGTTTAAGGAGCTTAGACAACTGGTCAATGGTCTTCTTCATGCACTGACTCTCTGGATGAAATCCTCTCATAAAGTAGGAGCATTTAGCTTTCTCAAATATCTTGTTCTTGTTCTTCTTAGAACCTGAGGCTCCATCAGAAGGGTTTTTCTTCTCCTTTGGCTTCTAATCATCATTTTCATACTCCTTCCCTCTTTCCTTCCCATTTTCTTGCACATTCCCAGAGTCTCCAACAAAGAGGGCCCAATTCTTAGAGGCATTGAGCAATCCCATCTGAATCAATTTGTCTTGATCTTGGATTAATGACTCCTCAAATGCATATAGAGAAGGAATTTTCTAGTTTGGGATGGGTATCTTCCAGAGTGGAACTTAGATACAAATACTAAGAATTATAAGCCAAGCATGCTCAGACTTGACAACACAAGCTACTCACCCTTCCTCTCTATCCCACATTGCTTTCATTACAAGACTAGGGATTTGTATTTCGAGAAGAATTGTCAAATTGTCTCAAAGTTGTTGGGCTGGAGTGCAATGAGCTCATTCTCTAGAATATGGCCTTTTAGCTCATATTGTTTTCCAAACAAAGATTGAAGTTTTTCCCATACTTCCTTTGGAGTTCCGAGTCCCTCAAGGTGGAACAACAATTCCTTGGAGATGTGGATGCACATGAAGCCGAAGGCTTCATCCAGCCTATTTAGAAACTTGGATTTCTCAACATATTGCTGGGGCTCAACTTCTCTTCCCATTGTCATCCTATACAGGCCTTTGTTGCACAAGGATATCTGCATATCTTCCCTCTAATAAATGTAATTGAAGGGTGTAAGGATCCTGGGTGAAAGAGTAGTTGAATTCTCCATTTCATTGTATGTTGATCAACAAATATTCAAGAGCTACGTAGGTACCTGCAAAAAAAAACTTCAATTCACAAAAAATTGTCAGTTGAAACCTCTCCACCTTGACATGAGCACTTTTTTTGAGTCCATCACACCTAGATATACTTCTCCGGAAAGAATCCAGAGGGAGCAATGCAATGATTCCAGGAATTATGTGGAAACTCAACTGCTTCTAGTGCAAGCATGGAGGTTTGTGAGGTTTAATGCTGGCCTAAACATAGGCTCTGATACCATGTTAAATTTCATGAACCATATATCTAGAAGACAAAATGAGAGCTATATGAAAAGAAGGATGTATTGGAATTGACAAATCAATGTAAACTGAACAATGGATTCATGAAAGAAATTTCACACAAATTAGACAAATATTGTATAGATTATCATTACATTAATATTCATTAATTAATTAGTAATACAATGGTCATACAAAAAGGATAATTTGAATATTGTGGATAAGATTCGAATTCACCAACTCAAACTGATTGGTTATCTAACTCAGTGTGGAAATAATCACAGATAGAGCTCACTAGTTTGACTCCAGATAGCTAATTCAGTTCACAATCATTCAACTGATGAGGTAGGTGGGAAAAAGGTAACACACTCCCTTAAATCATGCAAACCATATCTAGGATGTCTGAAAGTAAACTAACTGGTGGTTATCAGAGCATAACTGATCCTGACTGGCTACCTACCACAAAAAATTGAAAGTGATTCCTGGTGGCACTCAGAGTGGGGTCCTATAATGTAGTGATTGGTCCCTAGGGCTACTAAACTCATGTAGTCAGGTGTAGTAAGTGGTATATGTCCCTTAGGTGTGTCCCCCATGCACTAGTGGGTGATGATAACCTCCTAAGCTAGGGAACATGAAAAAATAGACTATGTGGGTAAAGGGAGCATTAATTAATCCTAACCGAACCGCCATGTTGTGTATGAGTCTAGACCTCATAGTGTCATTATTACTTTGGGAAAGAAACTCTACAAGATACTAGAGAAACTTCTTGCTACTGCAGTGTCTCTCATCACAGTGAAGCGGTTTAGGAAGATAATCTCCTAGACAAGGAAATTCATACTCTTCATGGTTCATTTTAAGGGTGAATAAAATGTCAAAACAACATCCACCGCCTTCACACAGAACCCCTCTACACAACATAAACAGGTTGAAAACATCATGGAATCATAAAAATACATATTTGCCACACCTGTCAAGGTTCCAATACATTTTCAGGTCAAGCATTACATTGATTTGGTCCTTGGTGCACCTTTACCTAATGGGATAGTATGCATAAATTCCCTCATGGAGAATGAATAAATCAAATGCCAGATTCAAGAGTTAATCCAACAGGGACACATTCAACCCAAATCCTCACCTCGTGGGAGCCCAATTGTGTTGGTATAGAATAAACATGGGACATGGAGACTCTGTATTGACTGTCGATCTATAAACAAGATCATAGTCCAGAATCGATATCCCATTCCCCGGATCGATGAGCTCCTCGATCAGCTCAAGAGGGCCAAGTATTTCAGCAAGATTGACATGAAGTACATGTTGCAGCTGCAACAAATTTCCCAAAATTCCAAAAATTTTAGGACCCTCCTTTTGCTTGAATTAGTTCGATCGTCCTATTGGATTTGGTTTGAGAACGTTTCAGAAAGACTTGCTTATGCCTGGATTGATCTACAGCTATTTTCCTTTTTTCTAAGATGATTAAGAATTTCAAGGATTGATGAAACCTTCATCATTTGCCTTTAATTGCGTTTGAAGCCAGCCTGGATCGGAAGGTATTTTGTTTTGATCTTCCGTCGTTGCGGGTGAGTCGTTGTTTTCGTCTTCCGCCGTTGCGGGTGAGTCTGCGTTTTTGTCTTCCGATCCGTCGGCTACTTTTTGAGTTTATGTCAGAAGGTTTTGGTCATGTTTTTCTCCGCCATTGCGGATGGATGTTTCGTTTTAGCTTCGACTTTTCTCTCGATTCGGTTTGCGAAATCGGCTGGGGTTTGGTTTAGTATCGGAACCATTGTCACTTCTCCTTCCGCCGTTGCGGACAGATTTTCTGTTTGACTTTGATTCTTTTTCGATTTCTTTGTTTTCACGCCGGATGCCTTTTGGTTTTGCATTGGAAGTTTCCTGATTATTTTCTTCCGCCGTTGCGGCTCTCAAAAGGGTTTAACGCCCGATGTGTGAAGCGATCCGCCAGCCAACGCGTCAACTTTTAGTTGCTTGCCCGAGGTCTTTTCTTTTCCACCGTTGCGGATGACGAAAGTGCCAATCTCGCCGATATGTCAATAGTTGTCTTTCGATTCAGGTTTTGCTCCTGGTTGTCCCCACCATTGCGGAGGGATTCTTGGTACAGCTTTCCGCCGTTGCGGAGCAAAATAAGCTTTCAGCCTTCGATTCAGAAATCCTTCGACGTCCGATCTTCTAAGTTCTCTTGCCATGCGCATCTCGACGGATAGATCTACACTGTGGTCATCCACCGTTGCGGAAGGAAAAGAGCTTTCAGCCTCTGATTAGAAAGCGCTCCGACGTCCGATGTTTTCCCGCCGCACGTGCCACATACATATATATATACGGGTCGAGGGATTATATTTTTTTATTGTTATCCTCGACTGTTGAGCACTGTCATTATCATGCGTGTCATTCTCACGAGATGCGAAGGACCCCCGGTCGGTGTACTTGCATCCAGGTGGAAATTGTGGAATCCTGACCGTCGTCGACCCGCCATTTTCGTCGTATTTCTAGGTAGGCTCTTCATTTTTCCCTTTCCATTTGAACTGTTGGCAGTCTTCTATGATGTTTGCTTCCCCGACCATCTTTCTTGTCCCGTTCAATTAGACGCCTATATAGGTGGAGCTTTTATTCTTTTGACCATGGAGTGGGGCATGTTAACCTCGAGGTAGTAGTTTACCCACGGTTTTCGTTTGCAGCCTCACGCGTAAGGGGTGGAGGTTTGGTGCAGGTGGTCGTTACGCCGTCTACGCCAAACCACCCAGTGTGTGATGATGGGTTTGCAGGGAGAGGGTTTTGTGTTTTTCTGTAACATTTGGGGGTGCCCTTTCACCTGCATCTTTGGACCCTGGCCATTTTTCCTTCGTGGTCTCGCGCAACCCATTTCTTGCTCAGTTTCGAACCTGGGTAGGGGAGGAGGGTATGCCGCGACGCATAGTTTTTCACCATAGTTGCACTGGGGGTTTGTCTTTGATCCAACGCGCCCTAGAAACCCACATCCTCAAATGACCATGTTTTCGTGCCGTTCTGCACACAATCGTCTGAAACCCTAGCCGGTTGAAAGGGTTATGCTGTGGTTTTTAGTTTCCCAAGGTTCAGACCCCTCAAGTACCTGCTACCAGCATACCCATGGTCCCCACACTCAAGCTGGTCCCTTTTGTGCAGGAAAAGGGAAAGGAAATCCCTGATTTCAACACTGTATATTATGATAGGGCAACAAAGAGAATAATAAAGAGGACAGAGAGGAAAGTTGAGGCGGAAGGTCTACCTGGTAAAATGATAACAGATACGACTGTTATGTTAGGAACAGACCAAGATCCGAGATTTACCCTAAGAGCCGGGTCTGCATTCATCCAAGCTTCAGAGGATAATGTAGGCAAGATAATGATGGACTTGGAGCAATCCATGAAATCTTCTGCTCAATTGAAAGATACATTGATGAAAGAGAGGGAAGAAAGAAACAGGCTCAAAAGGAAATATGAAGATGTGCAACAGGAAATGAAGTCCTCAAGAGCTGAAGTATAGGCTCTCCAAGTAGAAATGAAAGTCAAGGAAACAGCACAGGAGGCCCTAGAGAAAGTGTAGAAGGAATGCCAAGATCTAAAGAGTGAGAAGGAACAACTACTGGCAAAGGTGGAAGAGCTAGAAGAGCAGCAGAAGATCCTCTTGCAGGCCAATGATCTGCACACCCAAGAACTGAGAAAGGAACATCAGGAGCAAATTTATTCTTTGACCACTGCTTTGGAAGTGGCAAGAGAACAACAGGTTAACCTCCAGCCTTTCAAGGAGCATGTATTGACCCAGAAAACCAAGATGCTGCAGCTGCAGACTGCTGTTGAAAAAGAAAGATGTAGAGCGCTGCAGATCGACGGCCGGTTGGAGGATATCCTGGAAACTGCATCCTACTTTGTGGACAAATCCCAAGACGTCCTAGAGGTCCTAACTACATGAATGGCAAGGTTGGAGAACAACGAAGAAACCCCAGCAGAGCTACCGTCAAAAGACCAACAGGCCCTCAAATGGGACTATAACCTAGTGGAGTTTGCTATTAACACCGCTGAAGACTTCAAGAAGGAAGTAAAAAAGACAAAGGGATTATGCACCGAGTTTTTCAGAAGACTTCTCATTACATACAACCAGTGCCAGATAGAAGCTGAAGAGAGGCTTGAATCTTTCCCAGATCACGATGCCTTTGTGGAACTATTGCAGAAGAGATTCCAGGAGGACGAAGCTAAGGTACAGGATATCAAAGCCCTGGATGATCTGATCTTGAGAAGCGAAGTAGATCATCCAGCTATCAGTGTACAACTTCTGGAAGATCAGCTACGATTGAGTATGTCCAGGGTCGAGGCTATTAAGAACCAAGCTGAGAAGTTTGAGATAAATATTCAGTTTTTGGAGTCTTGTACTTTTGAAGGCATCGCTAATGAAGCTGCAGCGTGGAAGAAGTTTCTAGACGGTCAAGTGGGCCCCTCCTCATGAAGGATCGGTCATTATTGTAATTTGTAACTATTTTGTAAAACATTTAACAAAAGTATAACGTTGGGAGACGAGCGGTTGGGAAGCCCAAAGGTCACTTTGGGAAACCCAACAGTGTGACCCTTTTGTATAAATGTAAAAGACTTAGAAGGAGAGAGGACTTTTCCCAGTGAGACTGGTGAAGACATATTGTAAGAAGAACTATTTCCTTTTGCAATAGAAAATTACAGTTTGCCTGTTGGAGAAAGCTTGGTGGAATATTCCAATGTTGTGCTATGGATTTGTTGAAGAGGAACTATTTCGTTTTCAGCTTTGTGTCCATTAACCGTGAGATCGTTCTAACTCATTGAACCTATGTTCTTGTGTGAATGTTTTCCGGTTTATTTATGAAGATTTCCACTATGAGTAATGAATGTTGTTCATAAACAATTGGCTATCTGGTTGTGAAATATCCTTAATTGTTCATGCAAGGTGGGAAGAAATAATCAGCTAACTGTAGTTTCTCTTTATGTTGCATGCACACTTTACATTACTCATGATCAATTTCATTTTTCTCCCCGGGGATAGATAGATAGGTAATTAGTTTCATTTCATGGCTGCATATGTGATTGGGAGGCTTGGGAGCCTAAGACGAGAGGTAAGAACCTGCACATCACATTGTGACGCTTCCCGCATCCTCATCATCCTGCATTGTTAATTAGGCATTTTTCATTTCCTACATTAAGTCAAAAATACAAAAACTCGGTGGGTCGGGCCGCAACCAATAAAACCTTTGTTTTGTTACTTGACCTACGGTAGCCGGACCGTAAACCGGACGGATTCCCTATACCAAATAGTCAACGGGCTAGTTGGGAACATTGACTGGGGAGAATCCCTTACTGTTGTCGCCTGATAATTTCCAGGCCTCAACAGTACAACAATCATCAAGTGCAAATTGGGCGGGTCGATGTCTAAAAGTATGTCTTCAAATATCGAGAAGTCCTTTTTGAGTGGTTAGTCAAGCCTTTCGGCTTGACTAAAGCTCCAACAACCTTCATGAGGATGATGGATGACATTCTATGACCATTCAAAAATTCCTTTGTGTTTGTATATCTAGATGATATCCTCATCTACAATAGAACATGGGCAGAACATTTGCAGCATATCCACTAGGTCCTCAACACCCTACGACAACACAATTTATATGTCAATTCTGAGAAGTGGTCATTTGGCATGGGAAGGTTTCAGTATCTTGGATACATCATGGACAGACATGGTGTTCATGTATATTCGACCAAGATCCGATCCATTTGCAATAGGACGACCTCAATGACTCTCACAGAGGTTCACAACTTCCTAGGCCTTGCAAACTTCTATCGCAGATTTATGTTGGGATTCTCTAATATTGCTTGATCCCTTAGCTAGGTGACCAAAGGTGGATCTAAGTCCAATTTCATCTGGTCCAAGCCACAACAACACACATTTGAGGAGTTGAAGAAACGCTTATGTTTGACGCTCGTCCTTACCTTAACATATCTGCAACAACCCTTTTAGATCAAGACAGATGCTTCAGACTACGTCATTGTGCGGTCCTCACTCAACATGGTCATATAGTGGCATATCATAGTGAGACATTTTCAGATACATTTTGCAAGTAACCCACCTATTTTCCAAGGAAATTACCCCATTTTCCAAGCCTTCCGCCAATGGAAGCATTACATCCTTGAAAAATAAATAGTCTTCCACATTGATCACAAGTCCTTGCAGTTCATGCAAACCCAAGGAAAGTTACAGAGTGACCGCCACCACAAGTGGCCCACTTACTTGTAGCAGTTCCACCTGAACATTAAATATAAGAATGGATGCACCAATCGAGTCGTTGATTGCCTCAATCAACCTCAAGTAGCAACATTAACAATGATGCTCAACTCTTGTGGCCATGAGACCTCTAGGTGGCCTCAACTATATGATAGTGATCTTAAGTTCTCTCCCATCTATCAAGCCTTATGTTCAGGTACACCAGTGGTAGACTTTCATCTTCAAGAAGGATTGCTATGCCACCTTGGGCATCTTTGTTCCTTCAAACAAGCATGCAGAGATTATTTGTGAAGAACATTACAGTGGGGTGCTAGGGAACATTGGAACTGAGAAGATAGTGGTGGTATTGTAGAAGTATTTTTATTAGCCCAAACTATGACAAGACGTTGATCGATATATCAGATCCTACACTGCATTCACCATCGTGAAATGAACCATAAAAAGTAGGGATTGTACACCCCCATCCCACTCTAAATGGGACATGTGAATCCATCTCCATGGATTACATGTCAAGACTACCTTCAACTAAGTAAGGTAATGACTGTGTGTTTGTGGTCATGGATCACTTCTCTAAGATGGCCATTCTGATACCTTGCAAGAAGAGCATATCTGTCGAACCACTACTAAGCTCTTCCTCAAGCATGTTTGGGTTCATTTCGGGTTTCCACAGACTATCATTTCATATCGGGGTAACAGGTTCATGAGCACTTTCTGGTTTAGTCTATGGTCATTGATGGATACCAAGCTCACCAAATTGACTACCTTCTACCCCCAGAACAATGGGAAAACACAGGTAGACAATCGGATGATTGTGCATATTCTGAGAATGTACAATTCCCAACATCCCCAAACATGGGATGATATCCTTCCTTATGCTCAACATATCTGCAATAGAGCTCTTCATAGCTCTACCGGTCACATCCCTTTTTAGGTGTGCCTGGGTTTCCAACCACTTGCCCCAATGATGTAGATCTACCCCTTTGCACCCACACAGGAGGAATCTTCCCATGCTGAGGCTACGGCTGATAAGGACACCATATTTGTTGAATGAATCCAACATGTCCATGACATTTTGGAAAAGGCCAATACTAAGTACAAGAAACAACATGACCAACATCGGGTTCCACACAAGTTCCACATGGGGGATAAGGTTTGGTTGCATTTGCAAAAAGAGAGGCTCACAGGACCCCATTCCAATCTTCATCCACTTCGATATGCACTATACACCATCACCAAAGTAGTTGGCGACAATTTCCTTTTTTGAAATTCAATTATGCATATCTCAAATTTATAAAAAATAATATGCAACTAATTGAAGCTAATTTCAATCTCGAGCTTTCCAAATTTAAAGTGTGTAGTAAATATGGATTTGAATGTAAGAAAACATGACATGATATGCGTGTTCCCAAGTTTTATCTTGATATGATGCAATGGCCATTGTGAGAGATACTTACCACCAATACTTGTTTGAAACATATTTTATGCTTCCCGCAAAATAGAGTTGAAGAACTAGCAAGCTGATACTTTTCCAGTCCCTTCCTAGTATTCATTTTCTTCTTAACATAAATAAAAGAAACACCTCTTATAAGTGATTGAATATAATGCTTTAATAAGTGAATGATATGAAACCTTCCATTCCTGAACACAAATATGTAAGATAAATAACTATAGTCGTATTTTTGGAATCTACCATTTATGCCACCAACACTTTCATACTTCTCATGATTAAAAATGATCCATGCCTTGTCAATCAATAATATTTTAATTAAAAGTGGGTTCTAAGATTTTTTTTTTTTATCTAGACTAGTTGGATCTTAAAACGTGAAAATACAATAATAGTAAGATGAAGAATATTGAATATATTGGTTACAAATTTTCCTAAATTAGGCCTTAGAATGAAGTTATAAAATGTGTAATACATGCACACAACATTACAACAATGTCTCCAGAAAACAAGTATACATTTCCAAGATTGTTACTTTTCAGTGTGTAACAAACTATAGTTAGGGTGAAATTTTACTCCCAGGCTTCCTATATTCACATCTAAATGTCCTCCTAAGTACACCAACCCAACAATGGAGTTGTGATTTTACCATATTTAGTTAACCTTCCACAATTCTTGTGGAAACCAACAAAGGGACTTGCATAGGTTTCCTTGGTGCAAGTTCATAGAAAATAAACAATCATCTTGTAAATCTATCCAATGATATTGAATAGTTGCAAGGAGATGTTATCATATTTCATATACTTTTTCCAGTAATTCCTGTACTTGGGGATAAGCTATGCCATATCCATGGTTTCATATCTATGTTGCAATGTATCAGTATTGCTCTTTCAATTTTAGTCAAATCAACATTAGGGTTATAACCAAGACCAAGAACATGCCAATATTTATCCAAGACAAATATCAGGTTGTTTTGCTATTCGTCTCTTCCATAAGCTTGGATCTACTTCCTTGTATTGCTAAGATTATAAAAATCATCCATTGCTTTCTCTAAAATGGCATTGTATTGTACATATGCAATTACAGTCACAAACACATTATGCTACCACAATAAAAGTTATATGAGGTGGCCAAGATATGCCTATGATATTGCATTCTAAAGTACAATAATTTCAAGTGTAGTTTCCAAAATGTTTACAAATTAAAATATCTAAAAATATATATGAGTACCATTAAAAATCCATGAAAGGAAATGGTATCCTGAATCAAGAACTTCACTAAAGTGTCATAATGTCTCCTTCATAGCCACTTGTGACCGTTCCACTTGTATACAACAACATAACTACCCCAATTTATGTATTCATATACATGTTTGATAATTAGACACAATTGTCCTAAAGCATTAAAATAATTTCTATAAGAAAACCAAACACTGGTAAATGGAATTTGAATCATGGAAATTTAAATATGAAGCAATGCAGTCCTAACTATCTAGTATGAACACCTTTGATCCATCCCATTTGTATCCACAATCCAATTTACTAATGAAAAGTGGGCATCCATATCCAACATTTCTAGCTATTTTCTTTCTTATAGAAAGTAATCGATATGCTACATATTCCAATGTATGTTCTTCTGTTACGCTACTAACATTTAGTCAACATTGTAGGTTTCCCAATGACGGGATCTCCGCGTCAGCCAGTAGTGTCGCCTTCCCTACAACATCAACCCCTTCACCGATGAGGTATTATGTGATATTTCTCCTCTTGATGTTTGTGATGTATTATTAGGTCAACCATACTTATGGAAGCGACATGCTATGTATGAGTCCCGACCTCGCGCTATTATTATTATGTTGGGAAATAATTTGTACAGGATACAGAGGTACCACCTTCTGCCACTATCTTTTTGGTTACTGCAAAACAATGCAGTAAGCTCATTTCCAAAATCGGAAAGTTTGTTTTCTTGATGATCCACCCTCAAGGAAAGAAGAAGATCATGGCCACAACCTCCAACCAGGGCCCCTCCACACAACAACAACAAATGGACAAGGTCGTGGAGGAGTACTGGGACATATTCACCTCACCCACTGGGGTGCCTCTCCATTGTTAGGTCAAGCACCCCATCAATCTGAACCCATGTGTTACACTACCCAATGGACTGATCTATCGACGCTCTATTTTGGAGAATGATGAAATCAAGAGGAAAATCCAGGAGCTGCTGTAGAAGGGTCACATCCGACCAAGTTCATTACCCTGTGGGAGCCCGATCGTGTTGGTACAAAAGAAGGATGGGACTTAGAGACTCTGTATTGACTATCGGGTTCTAAACAAGATCACTGTTTGCAATAGGTACCCGATCCCACGAATTTATGACCTCCTGGACCAGCTTAAAGGGGAAAAATATTTTAGCAAGATTGACTTAAAGTTCGGGTATCACTAGGTACCGATCGAATCGACCGATGTGTGGAAGACTACCCTCAAAGCCAAGGAGGGCCTTTTCGAATGGTTGGTCATGCCTTTTGGGTTGACAAATGCTCCTGCAACCTTCATGAGAGTGATGGATGACATATTGCGGTCATTCACCAACTCATTTCTAGTAGTATAATTGGATGACATCCTGATCTTCAGCCAGACTTGGGAAGAGCACCTCCACCACATATGATAGGTCCTCCAAACATTGCGGCAGCACAAGTTGTGTGCCAATTTGGACTAGTGCACTTTTGGCATGACCCAAGTTTAGTATCTGGGATACATTATTGATGAGTGTGGGGCACATGTGGATCCAACCAAGATCCAAGTCATTTGGGATTGGCCAGCCCCAACTACTCTAACAGAGCTTTGTAGCTTTCTGGGCCTTGCTAATTTCTACCACAGGTTCGTGTTGGGATTCTCTCATATCACTTGGCCCTTGAGTTAAGTCACCAAGGGAGGAGCGAAAGAAAAATTCTTTTGGTCGAAAACTCAATAGAAGGAATTTACAGAATTGAAACATCGCCTCTGCTGTTCCCTAGTGCTCACATTACTAGACTTGCAACAACCATTTGAGATCAAGACAGATGCCTCTGACTATGTTATTGGGGAAGTCCTTAATCAACAAGGGAATCCAGTGGCATATCACGCGAGACACTGTCCAACACAGTCCGCAAATATCCTACTTATGACAAAGAGATGTATTCCATTGTACATGCTTGCTGACAATGGAAGCATTACATTTTGGGGAAGGAAACGATCATCCACACAGACCACTGACCCCTGCAGTTTATATAGACACAAGGGAAGTTACAAAATGATCACCATCAGAAGTGGTCCACATATCTACAATAGTTTCATTTTAACATCAAGTACAAGAAGGGAAGCACTGATAATGTTGTAGACTATCTCAGTCGACCACAGATCGTGGCGATAACCACTGTGCTCAAATCTTGTGGGAATGAGACTTCTGACTGGCCACTTCTCTACAAGAGCGATCCAGAATTTAGCCACACATACCAGACACTCTTGGAGGGAAACCAAGTTCCAAAATTTCACCTCCAGGATGTACTACTATGTCACATGGGACACCTTTGTGTTCCTTCAATAGAGCGTGCCAAGATGATTTGGGAAGCACACTATAGTCCGGTCGCTGGGAATTTCGGGGTCAATAAAATAGTGGCAGTACTACAGAAGTATTTCTATTGGCCTAACCCTTGACAAGACATCGGGAAGTACATCCGATCCTGCACTGCCTGTGCCATTGCCAAACCATCCATCAAGAAGCAAGGCCTCTATACTCCGTTGCCTACCCATAGTCAACCTTGGGAATCGATCTCCATGGATTACATGTTGGGCCTTCCTTCT
The DNA here is from genome assembly GCA_001517045.1 of Pseudotsuga menziesii. Lineage (NCBI taxonomy): Eukaryota > Viridiplantae > Streptophyta > Pinopsida > Pinales > Pinaceae > Pseudotsuga > Pseudotsuga menziesii. The sequence continues at coordinate 50,605 of LPNX010481947.1, forward strand.
ACTAAGCATAGCAATGACTGTGTATTTGTGGTCGTTGACAGATTCTCAAAGATGGCCATAATGGCAGCCTGCAAGAAGAATATCATAGCAAAAGCCACTGCTAAACTCTTCTTTGAACAAGTGTGGGTACGCTTTGGGACCCCATAGTCTATAATATCAAACCGAGACAACATGTTCCTTAGTACATTTTGGTCTAGCCTATGGTCAATTCTAGACACCAAGCTCACAAAGTCCACAACTTTCCATCCCCAGATTGATGGCCAGACAGAGGTCCTCAACAGGATGATCGTACACATTTTGCGCATGTACAACTCAAAGCATCCACGCACATGGGATGAGATCCTCCCCTATGTACAACACAGCTATAACCGGGCCCTCCACAACTCAACCAAACACAGCCCCTTTCAGGTGGGCTTGGGATTCCAACCACTATGTCCCATTGACGTAGCGATGCCATTTGCAGCTACTCAGGATGATTTAGCTCATATCCAGTCTGAAGTTTCCAAGGAGAAAAACGGCATTGAGAACATTCAGCACATTCACCCATAGTTTCATGACATATTGGACAGATCCAATGCTAAGTACAAGCAATGACATGATCAGCATTGGGTGCAACACAACTTCCAAGTGGGCGACAAAGTGTGGCTACATTTGCAGAAGGAGCGCCTCGCTGGATCCCACCGCAAGCTTCGCCTACTTCGATATGGGCCATACACCATCACCAAAGCTGTTCAGGACAATTACTTCGAGCTCAGTATTCCACCATTCCTTGGTCTACACCCAGTGTTCAATGTGGACCGCCTTCGGCCCTACTTTCCACCTCTATTGGAAACATCAGACATGGCAGAACAACTCACACCAACAGAGTTAAACCCCAACTGCATGGAACAAGCCAAAACTGATCGAATTATGGACACACAGATCAAGAACACCCGCCAACAGAAGATCCAGCTATATCGAGTTGTCAAAGCATGCCAATTCCTTCACCAGGGAAAGTGGCTCACCAGGGACCAAGTTCAGCAGAAGTTTCCTCATCTCATGGAGGAACTCAATGCAATGGGGACCATTGCTTCCTAAGGGGGGAGGAATGATCCAGAAGTATATTGGTGGCCACCCACCTATTCCACTTGGACCCCCACAATTGTTTCTTTTAGCTTTCTAGTTTCTTTAATTGTAGCACAATTTACTATTTTTGGCAGTTTTTGGGTCCTAAACTTCTGGAGCCGTTTTGAGGCCCTAAACGACGTTTTTTTGGCATCGAATGGTCAGGAGAATATGAGTTCATTTTAAACTCAACATTTTCTATTTATGGATGTAGTCCTTAAATAGATCTTTCTAACGATATATCATGTGCGTCAAACGGAAGTAGTATGCTAAAGTTATGACCCCGGGAAGTTGATGTACCAAATTACCCAACGAGGCCCACATTCTGGTGTTTCACCTCCTAGGGTTAGGTTTTTGGATGTGTAGGGTTTCCATTGTTTCTCAATAATATATAGGCCTTTGAGCCTCATTGTAACAGAGAGTTCAGAGGCATGTAGCCGCCACATCTCTTCTCAGAGATAAGCTACCGACACTCTAGCTAGTTTATTTCCATTCTATATGTAAACAAGTTTTAGTTATTGATTAATGAAATGAAGTGTTATTTCCACTGCATAATTGTTTCTGTCGTTATTTGTGTATTCTGTTGCGTTCCTGCATAAATCCGGATCAATATCCAAACAAGTTCAATGGTTATGACCAAAGGAGATGGTTTATGTAGATTGAATAGTAATTTTTCCTCCAAGGTAATAATGATGACCTATTTGAACTACATGTCATGTGTTGTACTTGGATTGAGAAATTTGGAAATAATGGCTTAAGAAGGCTCATGGGAGGTACATTTTCTAGACCTAATTCGTGGAATCCATCTATGCTCTCTTTGAAATAGATACCAAATTTTTGGAGTGATTGACCAAGTTGCATCGAATAGGAATGGTTGAAGACTTTATTGCTTCATTCAACCAATTACCAAACTCTTGACAAGGAAAAATGCCCCTAATGTTAACATCAATGGTTTCTCCCCAACATCAATTCCCAGCTAGAATTTACATTGTAATAGGGAACTCATTAAGATTTCATCCTAGAAACCGTTAATGATTTGGTTTTAAGGTTTACAGGTATGTTATGCAAAGTGCAGTACACTTCTACTCTATATGAAATGTTCTAAAAATAAATCATATCCCAGCTAGGAGATATGATCAAGTTACTATAAGCTACTGCATATACACATAGAATGTTGTACAGATCCGAGAAAAGTAGTTTTTTTCAAAATAAGCAAAGATATGCATATATAGTAATGACCAGGAATCAAGAAAGACAAGTCTTAATTTTATCTAATTAAATTTAGTAACTATTAGCTAAAAAAATTAATTTTAAAACACTACAATGAGAAAATGTCTTAAACATGGGTATAAGATTCAACACAAAATAAATTTCCATAACATATATCAAGATAACATGAACAACAAATAAGTTAAACCATTCATTAATTGAACCATCTAAGATTCTCCAAATTCATAGGCCCATAGAAAGGCTTCTTCAAATTAATTCCACAAAATGTTTTACAATGAATCTCCAAAAAATATGAAATCCAAAACCCCCCTTTCTCTCTTATAAGACATTTTATAAGATTACCATTTTATTTTGAGTTTCCCAACCTTTCACCTTCAATGACTATTTGGATACCTTTCCTAAGTCTAATTTTACAAAATTAGAAAAGGGATTTTAAAAAATGGGACCCACTTAATGAGTCATTTGACCCTCACTTTACAATGATAAAATATTACTCTTAAAATAGTCTCAAATGATCCCCTTTGCATATAGTCAAGACCTTGATAATTAAACATAAAATATAAATGAAAAACTACGTAAGGGGTGGTCCCCTTTGTACAATGTAATATTTTCAAGCATCATATTGATATGACATGGACTTGAATCTATGGTGTCTAAGAGATTCCAATTGAACCACATGATTCACTACCTCACTAACAATAATGATAGGTCCCTTTTTAAGATACTAAGTGAAGTTCTTCAGTAAGTTGATGTCCCTTGTTGGATTCAATACATGCTCCATGACAGTTTCCTTGGTCACTTCATTAAATACCCTCATTGAAACCCCTTGGAAGCTTTATCCTCTTTTATGTTTGCATGACAATTTTCTTCCCCCTTAATCATAGACAAAGGAATATAGAGAAGCAACAACATCTTCTTTCGAAGGAGTGAAAAGTCCCAAACTGAGTTCCATGAGAGGGAAGTGTCCTCCTATCATTGGAGTCATGGAAAAAGGTCCTACTATTAGAAATGACTATGTATCTAACTCAATTTGTTTTCCTTCTTTGACATGACCATCTATCTTTTCATTCTAACTTCTTCTTCCTCTTCCTTTCTTTTTTGTTTTTTAGATTCTTTTCTTCTTTTATCCTTTGCCTCTTTTAACCATTTCTCTTTAGTTTCCCTAAGTTCTACTTCTAATTTTTTCTTCTCCTCTATAGTTTTTCTAGGGCCCTCTTCTTGCTAATGTTAGGAACCCATGTCACCCCTTCTCTTTACTTCTAATATTGTTGTTGGATGAATATGCTTTGTAAGTCATCCCATGAGTATATTGTATTATCCCACATTCATGGGGAGTAATAGTTGTTTAGATTAGAATTAGTATATAAGTATGTGTTGAGGCCAATGAAGGAATCCATGAGTTATTTGTATTTAGCTTGCTCAAAGGAGGTTTTCCCCTCGAAGTGGCATGCAATAAATAAATTCCTTAGGTTTTATGTTATTTCTATTATATCATGCATTTTCATTATTTATTACAAGAGGTTTCTCTCATCTGGTATCAGAGCACTTTCTGGGGCTCGCTGGGTGGAATTTCTGCCCAAAACAAATTTCACAGTGGCTTCTCGGTGTCGTGACTATTGCAGTAGTTCTTCTTCTTTGCATTCATATTGTTCATTTCGGTTGCATGTTTGGATCAAGGAACAAACCCTATACGCTTAACTATGGGAAGTCCATGGGCATATCCCTCAAACTAATTGTGAGGAGTACCAAAGGAACCCCAAAGTGTGAAAATAGTGTAACTTAAAAGACTATTCTAAATGTATTTTATTGTTCTAATCTATCGAAGATGTTGTATTCCTCCATTGGGATGCTATTATTGTACTTTGTCATCATAAAGTCATGAGGTAAAACCTCTGTTGTAGTTCAGGTCAATAGAACCCTCCAGAATATAATATTATGTTGTTTTATGTCTTCCTAGGTGAAGTCATCCCAGTAAGTTTGTTGGGGCCGACTTGTTAGGGAAAAATTCAAGTGGAAGATAAAGTACAGATAGAAGAGGTGTGTTATTCATTTGAACATACACACTCACTTGTGTAAAGCGCATGGGAGAGATAGAGAGACATATATGCTAGGAGAAGGAGCACCTGTTTGTGTTTTTTTATTTGTACTTTTGATACATTTATATAGAGAAAGTTTTGTTTGGTTTTCTTCCCCTATAGGGTTTCTCAGGGTAAATAAGTGTTTGTCTTGTGATTGTGTTTCTTTCAGTGATCATGCATATGCTATTGTTGTGAAGTGGAATTGAATACTAATTATATCTACCTAAGCATATGGAATCTTAACATGGTATCAGAGCTATCCTGAATAAGACAACTTTCACAAGATGAAACTCTCTCTCTTCTCCCTCCGACAATAAATTAGGGTTTCTGTGAAAGTTGGAATTTTGGAGATCTAATTGCATAGAACATTGTGCCTCCCTAGAGTGCATATATTGATCCCTAGATTGAATTTTTTGAGTGGGTATATCTTTGGGAAATTCAAACCCTAGTTTGGCTTTGGACCAGAAACTGTAGAAAAACAAACCCAGAAAATTGTAGAAAATGCATATCAAAATATTGCAAGTCAATTTTCAGAGGTGAAGATTTGGAATCTCCAAAAACCAAGTGTACAGGTCAATTCACATTAGTCAAGCACATCTCCTGGTAAGGTCAATTTCGCATTTTGAGAAATTTCATTTTTTAGTGACCTCCTGGATAAGATGGCCCCAAGCACTAAGCTTGAGGATAAGCTAGAAGGTATAGAGAATTTCTGAGCATTGAAATATAGGATTGGCCCCATTCTCAGAGATAATTATCTTGACATATACATCAAAGGAGAAATTACAGAACCTGAAGAGTGTGAAGGTAAGGAGATGCACAAGAAGGAACTGATTAGGGCAATGAGGATCATTATTGATTCTATCAAAGATCACTTGCTTCCTCAAGTGTCATCCACAGAGACCTTGAAGGAGATGTATGATACTCTATCCAAAATGTATGAAGGAAGGAAAAACATTAGAAAGATGAATGTGAGATCTCAATTGAAGATTACCAAGATGAGCTAAGCAGAATCCATCCAAGACTACTTCACAAGGGTCTCCTAGTTCAAGGAGAAACTAGAAGCCATTGGAGACTCCCTTGATGAATATGTTCTAGTTATGATATCTCTCAATGGTATCACTATACCTTGGGATTCTTTCATCCATACTATGTGTGCTAGAAAGGAAAGCATGAAGTTTGGCATTGTATAGGAATATTGCATCCAAGAGAAGGCTAGAGTATCCAATAGAGAATATCTACTTAAAGAATATGATAAAGCCCTATCCACCCATACCAAGATAATAAGAATTAAATCTAACTTCAAGAAGGAAATCCACAAGGAATCTCAACCTCCCAAGAAGTTCCAAAGGACAAGAGGAAACAATTAGAGGAGAAACTACTCCAAATTTCAATGTTTCAATTGTAACAAGATAGGAAACAGTGCCAGACATTGTCCATTGAAGAAAGAAGAATACAAGAAGAGGAACAACAAAAGACATCATCCACACCTAGCTGAATATGAATATTAAGAAGAACATGAAGAAGGACCTCAAAGAAACAAGCAAAATAATAAGATGCAAAAGAATCTGTATTATTCTCTACACTCTCTGGGTTTGTGACACCTGGCGAAGATGCATGGATTATTGATAGTGGTGCTTCAAAGCACATGATAGGACAAAAGAAAAATCTTTCTAAACTTGAAGAGATTAACTTTCTTAGAAGGTATCATTAGGATATGACAATCAATATCCTATCAAAGGAAATGGTGAAGCAAGATACAAGCTTGATTTTGGAACCCCCATGAATATGAAGGAAGTATTATATGTACCATATTTGAAGAAGAACTTACTTTCTATCTCAGAATTAGATAATAAAGAATATATGGTTGCATTTATAGATGGACAAGTACTTATGTGTCCCAAAGGAAAATCAATTGAAGATGCAATTGTCATCGGTGAAGAAGAAGAAGGATTATATAAACTCAAGGGACATTTAGAAACAACCCTTGTTCATGAGACCAATAGCCCAAGTGAATTATGGCATAGGAGGTTTGCTCACATAAACCACAAAGCACTACCCCATGTGAGAAAAGTAGTGACAGGTTTACCATATTTGAATATCGATCATGAAGGAATTTGCAAAGGATGTGCAAAAGGAAAGAATATCAATAATCTATTTCCAAAGAGTGAAATAAATACTAAAGGTATGTTGGAATTAATTCATTCAGATATATGTGGTCCAATGCCCTCCACATATTTGAGTGGATATGAATATTATGTTACATTTAATCATGACTATTCAAGAAAGACATGGATGTATTTCTTGAAAACAAAGGATGAAGTATTTGGAAAATTCAAGGAATTCAAAGCCTTGATAGAGAATCATTCAGAAAGAAGAATCACGACACTCAGAACAAACAATAGTGGAGAATATACCTCAAGAGAGTTTGAATCCTTTTGTAAAGAAGATGGAATCAAGAGGGAACTAAGCACTCCCTACAATACTCAGCATAATGGTGTTGTAGAAAGAAATAATAGGACCATAATGGAAGCAATGAAGACAATGATACATGATCATGATCTTCCAATGCATCTATGCGATGAAGCAACAAGAACAATAGTTTATGTACATAAAAGATTATCCCATAGTGCCCTTGGATTCAAAACTCCAAAATAAATGTTCACAGGAAAGAATCCTCAAGTGAGCCACCTCAATATTATTTGGTTTCCCAGTAGATGTTCACATACCAAAAGAAAACAAAACTAAGTTGGAACCTTCCAGAAAGAAGGGAACATTTGTTGGATACTACAAAGTCTCCAAATCTTTCAGAATATACATTTCATGATTCCATCACATGGATATTAGTAGAGATGCAACATTTGACAAAGAAGTAGCTCTCAGGGGATCTAGAAAGTGCCAGCCTGAAGAATTATATACAAAAGATACACCTCCCATAAATATAGAAGTTGCAACCTCCCCTGAGGAAGAAATATCAGAGGACCATGATATGCTAAAACCACAAGAAACTCCTAGTATGAATATATCATGAAAGAGAAAGCTTGTTTGGGTAAGAGAAATTATACAGGAATCAAAGAAGTATGGAGCTCCAGAAGGCTCTACAAGAGTAAGAAAGAAGTCAAATCCATTTCCAGTTATGTGGCTTTAATTTGTGGTCTGGTAGATCAAGAACCTACCAGTTATGAAGAAGTTGTATAAAAGAAAGAATGGGTAGAAGCAATGGCAGAAGAATACCACTATAATGAAGAATGATGTTTGGGATATAGTTCCCAAACCAAAAGACAAAAGCATGGTATCTTCAAAGTGGATCTACAAGATAAAACATGCAGTTGACAGAAGTATTGAGAAATACAAAGCAAGGTTTGTGGCCAAAGGATTCACTCAGAAAGAGGGAATTGATTATGAAGAAACATTTGCACAAGTATCAAGGTACACTTCCATTATAAACATCATGGCACTTACATCCATGATGAAGTAGAGTTTACACCAGATGTATGTGAAAAAAACATTCCTGAATGGTGTTATTGAGGAATAAGTTTACATAGAACAACCACAAGGATTTGAAGTTGAAGAAAGGCGGACTCAAGTATATAAGTTGAAGAAAGCTATGTATGGATTGAAATAAGCACCTAGATATTGGTAGGGAAGGATAGATAGATTAAGGATCTTGGGATTTACCAAAAGTAAGGCCGACCCTAACCTTTAATTTAAGGTTATGGATGATGAACCTGTCATATTATTGTTGTATATGGATGCTTTATTTTTTATAGGAAATGAGAAACACATTGTATAGTGAAAGAAGAATATCCCTGAAGAATTTGAGATGAAAGACCTTGGATTGATGCACTATTTTTTCGGTATGGAAGCATGGAAGATCCCATAAGGAATATTTCTCAACCATGGAAATTATGTTCTAGAAATATTAAAAATATTTGATATGTTGGAATATAAAGCCATGGCCACACCCATGGATACCAACCTGAAGTTGTTAGCTGTTGAATCATTAGAGTTAGTGTATGTGACTCAGTACAGATAGATTATTGGGTCGTTGATGTATTTGACGAATACCAAGCCAAACATATGCTTTGTAGTGAACACCCTGAGTCAATATCTAGTTAAGCCTAGACATGTTTACCTGGTAGCTGCAAAGCATGTGATGAGGTACCTAAAAGGTACGATAGAATTTGGTCTATACTATGTTGGAGATCATGACTACGTATTGTATGGTTATACAGATGCAGATTGGGCTGGAAGTGTCTCAGATAGGAAGAGCACCTCAGGTGGATGTTATTGTCTGGGATCTGCCGTGAGCTCATGGTTTAACAGGAAGTACTCCAGTGTTTCTCTTAACAAAATTGAATCAGAGTATATAACATCTTGTTCTTCTAGTTGTGAAGCCATATGGATTCGAAAGTTGACGTCAGGTCTATTTTACCTAGAGTTGCATACCACGGTGATTCTATGTGACAACCAGAGTTGTATAAATATGAACGAGAACCCAATTTTCCATGAGAAATCAAAGCACATAGAAATTCGGTATTTTTAAATATGAGATATGGTATAGAAGGGAGATATAAAGCTCCAGTATGTGAGTACCAATGATTAAGTTTCTAATGTGTTGACTAAGCCTTTGTCTCAAGTAAATTTTGAATACTTCCGTGAAAATATTGGTGTAGTCTGAAAGGACCTTCCTCGAAAGGGGGAGCAGTAATTATAATGTTGCAGTGGGATTGTATCATCCATGGACATATGTCCTAAAGTGATCCACAAACTTTTGTTTCCGAGAGGTGGTGGGATTGTATCATCCCTAGACATTAGTCCTAAAGTGATCCATGGAATTTTGTCTCCAAGAGGTGGTGGGATTGTATTATCCATGTACATTATTCCTAAAGTGATCCATATAATTTTTTCTCCGAGAAGTGGTGGGATTGTATCATCCATGAAAATTATTCCTAAATTGGTCCGCATGCTTTTGTCTTCGAGAGGTGGTGGGATTGTATCATCCCTAGAAATTAGTACTAAATTGATCCACATAATTTTATTTTAGAGAGGTGGTGGGGTTGTATCATCCCTACACATTATTCCTAAAGTGATCCACCGAATTTCGTCTCTGAGAGGTGGCGGGGTTGTATCATCCCTAGACATTAGTCCTAAAGTGATCCACATACTTTTGTCTCTAAGAGGTGGTGGGATTGTATCATCCCTGGACATTAATCCTAAAGTGATCCATAGACTTTTGTCTCCGTGAGATGGTTGGATTGTATCATCCCTGGACATATATCCTAAAGTGATCCATGGACTTTTGTCTCCATGAGATGGTGGGATTGTATCATCCCTGGACATATGTCCTAAAGTGATCCGCAGAACTTTGTCTTCATGAAATGGTGGGATTGCAGAATCCTTGGAATAATGTCCTAAAGTGATAGGGGTTTATCATCCCATAATTGGATCATGTGTGTTGTAGGTTATGTTTCTATAGATGATGTTTTTGATCGAAAGATCAAGTGTTGCTGCAGATGATGATGTTGATGATCGAAAGATCAAGTGCTGTTGTAGATGATGATGTTGTTGATCAAAGGATCAAGTTTTGTTGTAGATGATCGAGTGTTGCAAAATATGAAGATCAAAGGTGAAGACTCATTGTTATATAAGATTATTCTCTAGTACTGAAGATGTTGAATATGTTCCAGTAATTGTTCCAGTTGCTGATGATTGTTGAAGAAAACTTCTAATGACATATAGATGCATTGCATTGATGTTGTTGAAAGATTCTCTCTCTCCTTGCTCCCACAGTTGATATTGTTGTTGTCAATAGAATACCCTTCTCGTTAATGTGGAGTGTTGAAATATTGTAACTTCAAAGAATATTCTAAATCTACTTTATTGATGTAATTTATCGGATATGTTTCATTCCTTCGTTGGGATGCTATTATTGTATTTGGCCATCATAGGGTCATGAGGTAAAACCTCTGTTGTAAGTCGGGTCAATAGAACCCTCCATAATATAATATTATATTGTTTTGTGTCTTCCTACGTTAATCCATCCAGTAAGTTTGTTGGGTCCGACCTGTATGAGAAAAATTCAAGTGGAAGATAAAGTATAAATAGAATAGGTGTGTTCCTCATTTGAACAAACTCACTCACTTATGTATAGTGCATAGGAGAGAGAGAGAGAGAGATACGTATATGTTAGGAGAAGGAGCACCTATTTGGGGTTTTGTCTTTGTAATTTTGATACATCTATATAGAGGAATTTTTGTTGGGTTTTCTTCCCCTAGAGGATTTCTTGAGATAAATTTGTCTATCTTGTGATTGTGTTTCTTTCAGTGATCCTGCATATGATATTGTTGTGAAATTTAATTGAATACTAATGATACCTAGATAAGCATATGAAATCTTAACATGAAGTAGCTGGCCATTGAGAGGACCCACCAGTGAAAAGGGAAACGACCCCTGCTTGATTGACTAGTTCCCTCCCATGAGGTAAACCAAGAGTTGTCGTTTGTGGAAAAGCAGTTATCAATTTTACCCAAGCCATGGAGTGACGAGTACTGCCCCAATACACAAGTCATTAGACAACATTGGTGGTTGAGTTAATCCCCTGAACTTTTAGGAAGTAAAACATACCTGGGGTCCATATCTATTTCTAGTTGATAAATAGTATATTTCATACATATAGAGCCTTCACAAATCAATTCCACCGATTAAAAAAAAGGTGTAAATTTATGTTTGTTCACCATATCTTCTTCTCTTTAGCTCTGTTTACCTTGAAAGTTCACTGGAACCCCTACAATTCCATTCTGCGTATTTCCTTCCTTGATGAACCTATCCCAAATTCCACTTTCTAAATCCCGAAATCCCACATTTGTCTATTTTTAGGGTTTTCCATAACTTCTTTGATTCTCACCCAATCGCCTTCAAATTTTGCCACGGTCTTCATTTCCTATTTTTGCTTCCTTGTCTCTCTTTGACAAATTTTCCCATTCTTTTACCCCGCTTATGAAATCCCCATTTTCTACTTCCATGTCTCTCAGAAAGTGTCCAAAACCTAGTCGAACCCCAATTACCCATCAGAGTTTTTCCCAACTCCAAATTTTCCTTTTCTAAAAAAAATTATGTTTTTCTACCCATTCCCCCCAAAAAATATTGGTTATGGGTGTCACCCATGCAGGAGAAAACAAATAAATGAAAGATGAACTTGTCGCTTTCAATACCAAACTCCAATATTTGGATGAAGAAATTCTCAGCCTCCATCTGTAACATTCAACCATGAACAATAGAGGATAATGAAAGTCTTCTATAGAGACTGCTTTCTCCTCTTCCATCAATTTTTGTGGGATAAAGCTTGATTTTCCTCACTTCAATGGTGATGATCCAACTAGTTGGATATTTAGGGAAGAACAATATTTTAGTCTGCATAAAACTTTTGAAGTCAACAAAGTCCCACTTGCATCCTTTCATTTGGAACATGAATCCATTCAATGGTTCGGTTTGTACATTAAGGCTCACGAGGAGCTAAAATGGACAAATTTTCGCTAACTCCTTTTGCAACGATTTGGCCCTAGTGATTTTGATGACTACACGGGAGCACTCACTAAACTTCTCCAAATCGACACTATGAGATAGTATCAGACAAAATTTGAGAGTGACTGGCCAATCACACAGAAGGAATGTCTGATGCATTCTACAGGAGTTGTTTTATCAGTGGTATGAAGGATGCAATCCGATCTGAAGTTAAAATGTTATTCCCTAGCACAATGATAGAATCCATAGGGTTGGCTAAGTTAGCAGACGACAAGATCATAGCTCAAAAACGCTCCAAATCCACTTTTATTCCAATGAGAAATATGGTTTCCCAAATACCTCCAATTACACCAGCTCCTAGAACCACTCCTATTAAGCATTTGTTTGAATTTGAGATTCATGAACATACAGAAAAAGGGATTTTTTATACTTGTAATGAGAAATTCACCTAGGGACTAATATGCGCTACGAATAATCTCTATCTCTTGGATGTAGACACTATGCCTGCACCTGAAATTTGTGAAGATGCTTAGGATCCAGTATATGATCAGGTCAACATTTAGCAATCACATATTGACCCTCCTTCTTAGGACGACCACCCAGAGATATCTCTCCATGCATTAGTCGAAGTCACCACCTCACAAACGATGTGGGTCAATGTTTTCTTCAATAAGATCCCTATTACAATACTCATTGATTTGGGTAGCACTCATAACTTTATTGACCCTCAGATCCCCAAACAGGATGATTGTTTTGTCCATCCTTACTCCATCTTTGAATTCATGATTTCCAATTGGGAAAAATTACCTTGCAAGGGGAAGTGTCGCAATGTGTGTATCTCTATTAGAGAATATAAATTGTGCTCCGACATGTTTTCCTTACCATTAGGTGGATGCGATGTGGTTTTGGGAGCTCAATGGTTATGCACACTTGGACCCATCTTATGGGATTTTGCTGAACTTTGGATGCAGTTTTTAGTCAATGGGAAAAAACACAATTGAAGAGCTTACAACCAGGGTCTCTCGACATCATCAATTCATATCACGTGGAAAATATCCTTAAGAAGAATTCACATTGTGTCATCGTTCAAATCCATTTCATTCAGATGCAACTATTAGCGATCTCCACTACTCCCTTGGATATACAAAAAAAATTGGATTGATATGCACGTGTCTTTGTTGAACCAATGGGATTACCACCTTCAAGACCAAAGGACCATCGTATTCTTCTCCTTTCTGTAAGTGTCCCTCCCAAAATTATGCCCTATCTCTACCCATTTCACCAAAAGATAAAGATTGAGATGCTTGTTCGGGACTTACTGAAGCAAGGTATTATTCACCCTAGTACCAGTTCCTTTTCTTCACCAATTCTTCTTGTTTGAAAAAAAGATGGTTCATGACGCCTTTCCATTGAATTTAAAGCACTTAATCCCATCACAATCAAGGATAAGTTTCCAATCCTGATGTTGATGAGATTCTTGATGAGCTTCATGGTGCTCATTTTTTCTCCAAGTTGGATATTCGTTCTGGGTATCACCAAATCTAGGTTCACGAGGATGATATCCCTAAAACATCTTTCCATGCACATGATGGATACTATGAGTTTTTTTCCATGAACTTTGTTCTCACTAATTCTCCTTCGACATTCCAGGAATTGATGAATAAAATATTCCAACCCTACTTGCGGAACTTCATTCTGGTCTTCTTTCATGATATCCTCATCTATAGTAAAACATGGGTTGAGCATATCCAACATCTGGATCATGTATTGCAACTTTTATGTGATCATCGTATCTATGTCAAAATAGTCTAAATGTGTTTTTGGGAAGGAGGAAGTAGAGTATCTCGGGCATATTGTTTCATCACAAGGGGTTCATGTGGATCCTGCCAAAATAGATGCCATGAAAAATTGGTCGCATCCTCAGACACTCAAAATACTTCATGGTTTTTTGGGAATTACTGGATACTACCGCAAGTTTTTCAAGGATTATGGGAATATTGCAGCTCCATTAACAACTTTATTGAAAAATTATGCTTTAACATGGACACATGCTGCTGAGTGTGCATTGACAAACTGAAACAAGTTATGTGTACCACACATGTTCTAGCAATGCCCAATTTTTCAAAGACCTTCACTATTGAGAGTGATGCTTGCAACAATGAAATTGGTGTTGTTCTCCCTCAAGATGCATATCACATTGTGTTCACCGACAAATCCATTTATGGTAATAATTTAGACATCTCTACATATGAGAAGGAAATGATGGCTATTTTGCATGTAGTACATAAGTGGAAGCCATACCTATTAGGGAATCATTTATGCATTAAGACTGATCACCGGAGTCTGAAATATTTCTTGGAACAATGGGTCTCATCCCCAACAAAATAGAAATGGGTTAGAAAACTCATGGTTTATGACTATGAGATCACTTACAAGAAGGGTAAGGACAATCTTGTGGTGGATGTCCTTTTTCACACATTTGATGAACACATTTATCTTTCATCTATTTCTATCCCTATTCCAAATTGGTTGCAATATGTTCAACAAGCTTATGTCAATGACTCTTCATTATTTGAAATCATCCAACGGGTTGCCAATAACCCTTCTATTTTACCGCATTACTCTTCAGATGGTTCTTCTCTAAGATACAAGGGTTGTCTGGTGCTTCCCTAGAGCACACATATTCAATAGGATGTCTTCTATGAACTCCAGGCTTCTCCATCGACAAGGCACTCTGGGTTCCTCAAAACATATAAGCGGGCACGTTATAACTTCTTTTGGAAGGGAATGAAAATGGAAATAGAACATATGGTGGATGAATGTGATACCTACCAGTGCCACAAGGGTGAAATGAAACTCATTCTAGGATTACTCGAACCCTTTCCCATCCCTACACGGATTTGGACATATATTTCGATGGATTTCATTGAAGGGATCCCTAAATCTAGAGGGAATACAATGATATTGGTTGTGGTTGATCGCCTCTCCAAATATAGACATTTTTGTGCCTTTAGCCATCCATATACTACCTCCTCAATTGCACAAATTTTCATGGACCAGATATTTCGTCTTCATGTAATCCCTTCTTCCATTGTC
Organism: Pseudotsuga menziesii; assembly: GCA_001517045.1. Classification (NCBI taxonomy): domain Eukaryota; kingdom Viridiplantae; phylum Streptophyta; class Pinopsida; order Pinales; family Pinaceae; genus Pseudotsuga; species Pseudotsuga menziesii. Next base: position 65,634 of record LPNX010481947.1, read on the forward strand.
TCAGATCATGGTGCAACTTTCACAAGTCATTTTTGGACAGAACTATTTGGCCATACTGGAACCAAACTGAAGATGAGTTCAGGGTATGACCCACAAACAGATGGCCAGAATGAAGTTATCAACAAATGTTTGGAAAATTATCTTCATTGCATCACCTCTGAACAACAACATTAGTGGGAAAAGTGTCTCCCTCTTGTTTAATGGTGATACACTACCTCTTACCACACTACATATAAAATGATTCCATCTGAAGCACTCTATGGTTAGGAACTGCCAATGCTCCTTCCATACACCCCCGGCAGTTCACCAGTTCAAGAAGTTAACACGGTTCTCTGAAACCGAGATCAAATTCTTCACATTTTGCAGGACAATATTCACTTGGAAATAATCTGAATGAAACAACAAGCCAACAACACCATTCTAAGCACACTTTTCAAGTCAGTGATATTCTTTGTCTACGTCCTTGCAAGAAATCCTCCCTGAAACTCAAAGGGCATCATAGGCTGGCTCCAAATTCCTATGGTCCATATAAGGTTCTTCAAAAGATTGGGTCTATTGCTTATAAATTGGCACTTCCTTCTTCTTCTCGCATTCAACTAGTATTTCATGTCTCTTTCATTAATAAAGTTATTGGCACCAACATCAAAGCACAAACTATTTTACTAGAACTGGATAATGAAGGATCCATAATTTTGGATATAGTGGCCATCCTTAATATGCACACTAGTTAGCTTCGCTCTCGATCCATCACAATGGTATTAATTCAGCGGCATGACATGCAACCAGAGGATGCTACATGGGAACCAGTCCTTGAGATTCAACAACAATTTCCACATCTAAATATTTGGGGACAAAGCTTTTCTAAGAGGGAGGGGATGTTAATACCTGTGTCAACCCTTCTCTTTACTTTTTTAGTATATTGTTGTTGGGAGAATATGCTTTCTAAGTCATCCCATGAGTATATTGTATTATCCCACATTCATGGGGAGTAATAGTTGTTTAGATTAGACTTAGTATATAAGTACATGTTGAGGCCAATAAAGGAATCCATGTGTTATTTGTATTGAGCTTGCTCAAAGGAATTTGTGTTGTGAATATTTAATTAATATTATTACTTATAATTTAATAGATTATTAGGTTACTAGTGAAAGGGCGTAACCCTTCACTATACTGGCTCAAGCCCTATAAAGACCATCTTATTGTAATTTTATAGCATCATCTAATATATTATTCTTATTTATCATTCAAAATGAAAGTCGGATTCGACTATTAACACTCCAACCGGATACGGTTCCTTCAAATGGTATCAAAGCGGATTCGCTCCTTCAACCTAAGCTTGGGTTCAGATCTTCCACCACCCTTCTCACCTTCCGTTGCTCATCCCTGGTCCTTCATTCTCCATACCATCATTCTACCTCCCTTAACTCCATCCTGCCACTCCTCCATTTCCCTTCATGCAAACCTCTCCTGCTCACACCTCATCCACACCTTCGCTCTCCAGCTTCACACCACTTCCATTCATGCCTAGCTCTCTACATTGCTGTGCCTGTACTGCTCCTTTGCTACCACATTCATCCATGCTCATTCTTCAGCTCCCCACTACCTCCTCCTCCCTCACACTCCCCGCTTCCTACTAGCATGCTCCCCGCTGCCTACCAGCATGCTTATCCCCACCCACTGCTCCATCTCCCTTCGTTGTTAACAATTCCCATGCTCCCATAATTCCTCATGTCCCCCCCACGTCATTTCCACTGCTGCTACCTCTGTCCCCTTTCACGCCCATCATCTTCATCGCGCCAACTTCAATCTCCTCAACGCTTCCCTCCACCATGTCCAAATCCGCTGCACCAATTTCCACCTCCCACATGACCATCCCAAGTCACACAGCTCTCCTGGTCATCACCTGTCCCACCTTTCCATCATCCTTTCCCTCAACTCCAAACCTCACCACTCCGTCGCTCCGCCTCCACGACCTGCAAAAAAAAAACAAATATAATATAATATATTAATATATTAATTCTATATTATAATATAATATATTTCTAATAATTCAATTTTGTTTTATTATATTAAAACAAAACAATAAAATAAAGATTTTATTATATAATAATTAATTATTATCCTTAAAATCTCACCATCCCTAGTAAAAATATTTTTACACCCCTCACAATCCAAAATAGCGTCGAAGTACACACCTCCACATACAAGGTCCAAGACCATGGCGGAACTAAAAGAGCAAATCGAAAAAATGGAGAAGTACATCACTTCCCTCGTCACTAACCAAAAAAACTTGAAGGAAGAGATGAAAAATAACAATACAGTGCTTAAAAAATAAATCAAAGACGAAGTTGTTTTGGTACTAGAAATAAGGTTGGATGAAAAATTTGACATCCTAAACAAAAAACAAAAAGACTTGAATGACAAAATGAGTACCATGGCTCAAAACATAAACACCTTAACACAGAACTTGAGCACCATGACGCACAACCATAATGCATTAATCGAGGTGTTACAAAGACTAATGCCTAAGACAGACCAAGTCAGTCCATACATGCTAGATGCATCATTTCATATTTCCACACAGGAAGCACTTGCTAAGAATCAAGAATAATTGCAAATAGAAATAAAGATTAACAATGTGACACTTAAGCAAGAGTTAGAAAAAAAAGTACTGCCAGATATGGAGGCAAGATTAAACAACAAAATAGACGCTATCGGTAAGATAGTAGAGAATAAAAAGGTTAAAAATCACTACCAACAACGAAGCAGTTCAAATATGTCACTTGCATCGTCCAGTAGTTCTAATCCACCATCAAACTGTAAAGCAAAAGGAAATCAATATCATCCTTACATAGTGTACCCACCTAAGGAAAAAAATAGAGTTGTCGAAATACAATGGAGGTGAAGACTAATGCGTTGCTTGGCTAAACAAGGCGGAAGAATGCTTCAACATTTACAATATTCAACCTGATGAGGAGAAGGTGAAATATGTGTCAATGCATATGGAAGGGTACACCTATAATTGGTACTTATGGTGGAAGAGAGATAATTTTTCCTACACCTGTAACTTGTTCAAAAATGATTTTTTTAATAGGTTTCAAGGAATCAAAGAAGATGAATTTTTCAGTAAACTTCCCATATTACAACAGGTTGGAAGCGTTGAGGAATTCGCACATCAGTGGGAATCCTTATCAACACGAGTATTTGTGTTTTCTGAAAAGCAAAGACTCGAAACCTATTTAGGAGGCCTTAAACCATACCTCAAAAAAGAGTTAAAGTTACATGACATACCTATCGTAGAAGTAGCAAGACATAAAGAAAAAACCACATAACGCAAATTGGAAGGAATAAAAACAAGAGGTGATAACCATTATTGACAAGAAAAAGAGACACAACGTAGGTATTGTGGAGATACTTGGTCACCTGACCATCAATGCCACAAACCTCAATCATATGCCTATGAAATGGAAAATAGGTCGAAGTCATCTAACAATTACTCTGATAATAGAAAAAAGAAAAAAAAAATATGTCGTCGATGCAGTGATGACTAGACCCCAGGCCATAAATGTAGGAACAATCAGACAATACAATGCAAAATCACCATTGGAAAGGAAGTGCAAGTCTCTGCACAAGAAATATCGTTCGATTCTAATACTGACACCGAATCTGAATGAAGGACGACATTAGTAAAATACTCAAGCTTTGAGGACAAAGATTTCCTAAGGGGAGGACAATGTTGTGAATATTTAATTAATATTATTACTTATAATTTAATAGATTATTAGGTTACTAGTGAAAGGGCGTAACCCTTCACTATACTGGATCAAGCCCTATAAAGGAGATCTTTTTGTAATTTTATAGCATCATCTAATATATTATTCTTATTTATCATTCAAAATGAAATTAATATTCGACTATTAACACACCAACCAGATACGGTTGCTTCAGTTTCCCCCCTTGAAGTGCCATGCGATCAATAAATTCCTTCTGTGTTATGTTATTTCTGTTATATCATGCATTTTTAGTATTTATTGCAAGAGGTTTCTCTCAGCTAATGTCTGCTTGTGTCTTATTTGGGTCTTGTTTTCCATAGATTTCTACCTTTTGTTTCCCAATCATCTTGAGATATCATCAGGGAACTTAGCTCATTTGGACAGTACTCATATCTATATACCCAACTGAATTTGCAAGAATGATAGTGTTGTTTCACCTTCTTCCTAGAATCATTTCTTCTAAAGAATTCAGTGCCAAATTAGAACACAATAATAGCATGGGCATGTTCTTTAGCCTCTTTGGTATCTTTCAAACATTATGCTCCAATGACTAGAGGAAAGGGAGGAATTTGTTTTCCTTACATTTGTTTCAATCCAGTAACTCCATTCAGGAAGACCTGGTACACTACTTCTTGTAGGATCACCTTTTCAGTAACAAAGGAAGGAAGAATGTAAGGAGGCTTATTTCCACCATAAATTCATAAGTAGGTCCCTCCTCCTCATCTTCAGACAAAGAGAGTGCATGGACCATTTCATCCTTCGATTTAGTACTCTTATATGCCATCACATGGTCTTGCAATCCACCACCATCATCGTCCGAAGAATCCATAAACATTAGTGGGTTAGAAAACTTAACAAATAATATACAACAAGGATGAACTTTGATATTTGGCGTTGGTTTGTCCAATGAAGCTATGGCTTATCATCAAAATAACTAGTTAAGGAGGGCTTAACACCACATGAGATCCTCACTAGGAACATCGAATCGGAGGGGGCGTAGGGTTCAAGTCCATTATAATATTGCGTGGGGGAAATCATCATGGCCCAATGGGAAATTGACATCGTTTGGTTGAGTAGAGGGTAAGTGTTTGGTTTTGATCAAACAATTACAATACAATCCTGAAATTGTCACAAAAAGTTAACAAGTGGAACGAGCAAAGTAAAATATTTACCTAGTTGGTGGGAATTTTTCTATGTTGAGATGGCATGGCCTTCTTGGTCAATGTTGGATTACGCATGCCCAATTTTCCTTGGAAATATTGCTGAGGTGACTAAATCGAATGACTCTTTCAATAAAATGGTTTGGTACCTTTTAAAGGAAATGTCACATGTGAGCAATAGGTCTACCCCACCACCCTAAACCTTTTCGTTTATTTATTTATTTTTGTTTATGTGGTTCGGGATTGTACTTTATCGGCGAGAGAAGGGGTTAACCTTTTTTCTTTCTTCAGAACTGGAAAAACTATACTTATATTTAAAAAGTACAAGTTTGTTTGGACAAAAACAAGTATAAGTCTGTCTTGACCGAGATAAGGGGTTAACCTACCAATACATTAGAATGAAAATCCCTTATGCCATTAATACAAGGCCAAATGCAATGTGAAAAAGGTGATCAAATGAGGTGTGGAATTAATGAAGGTAAGTCCTTTAGATGCCAACATGTCATATGCATAGGAGTTTCCTCCTCCGATGCATTTGTGAGGTAAGCCTCTTCAATGACTGATAGTGTCAGAGGGGTAAGTGTTATAGTTTGATTTTCCACACCTAATGCATCATGCCTTGATGTCCTTCCCTTGTCCCTATGCAGACTCACAATACCCCATTTATTCACCATATCCCTAATGCTCCAATTTAACCCCTTAAAAAACAATTTTGAAGATACACGTGTGCACAAGTCTACAACTCATGTATATGCAACTTGCACCATTGTCACCTGTGTACATCGGGTTTTATGCTAAAAAAAAAATATTTGGAGTTTTCCCCATCGAGTAATGAATGCCTTGATCCTTGGACTTCCATATGCTGAGAAACTCTATGATTCGACCCCTCATTTCCTATTGAGGGGCTATATATTGAGTTATTGTGAAGCATTGGAGGAGGAGAAACTTGGAGAGTAAGGATATTATCGTGGAAATTTTCCCCATTCTTATATGCTTGAGTTTGCATCATTTTGACCTTAGAGGAATCCATTGGTGCGCTTTCCCCAAGCTTTCCATTGTCTTTGTGATATTGCCATTTTATGGTATTGAAGTGGTGGAGGCCTAGGTGGAGGGACTCGGTTTCTTGGTTTTGACGAGGTGCCGATAGAGGTTGCCATTTTGTATCTTTGTTTTACATTAATAGAAATATCCATTTCTTATCCAATTTCATGTGCAATTATGAATATTTGTATCCGTGGATGTAATTGCTTTATATACATGTTTAAATTGAAGATGCTAGATTAGATACTAACACATTATGTATCATGCTTGAATATATATTTGTTGTTGAGGATGAATTGTAGGGACAAGTTTTGATCGAGAGCTCAATGGTGGCCTTCTTCGAACATCCAGTTGAGTTACAGTTCTTACTCCTTAGTGATTGGTTTCTTTTATGTATCTAGCATGCTTGAGAATGGATTGATTTATGGTGTCATACTGTTTGTTGTGCCCTACCTCCTCCTAACCTCCACATAACATCCATCCAACATTCTTGGGACAGATCACGTAGATTGAGGAGGGACCTCAACTCTAGGGATAAGATTCGGTACCCTCTCGAAAAAGAAAGTGCTCAGAATGTTGGTAAACCCAAAGTTTTTGACACGAGACAGCTTACAGTCTGTCAACTGTTTTTTCATGGTGTTCAATAGTGAAGTACTCTAGTCATAAACTGTGGCCCTCATGCATTCTACAACATAGAACATGAGAGGTCATGATGCCTAATGAAGTGATGTCGACCCCGCTATTCTAGCCAACACTAGAATGATAACCTTGATAATAAGGCTCTGGATTGCATTTAATGATACTTGACTTCCCATTTTTTCAATATATGAAACACAATGTATAGCTATGTATTCATCGATGGCTAGTCCTCCACTTACTCCATGAGCTCATAGATTTACTAGATTTCCTCGGTAGCATAGTTCAGTAATGAAGTAGATATCCTCTACCTCGAGTCTCAACAACATCCCATCTAGCATGAATGCCTCCATGTATGGATCCCAATAGTTCGCAAACATTGCCAAGAGTCTTGGTTGAGATATCAAGCTCCCAAGTTTCCAAAACTTATAAAGACCACATCTTTGTAGCGCTTGTTGAGCTTGTCATCGCCATGAATGACCCTATCAATGTCCTCGTGTTCTTGTTCTCTCCACTCAAGCACCATCATGCCAAAAGAAATGAAATTGTGTGAGTTTTTACCCTTCAAAATGACATATACAGCCTCATACGTAGGTTACAGTGATAACATGTGCATATATACTAGGGAAGGATTTGCTTTGCCTGAGTATACACGGCCCTATACATGACCCAATAAACTGTCACCTGCATGGGCCAAGAAACCCACCTCCAACGGTCCAAAACTTAAAAATTCATCATGAAAATTAAAAATTAAAGCATTGAATGGATAGAGCATGAGATTATGAGTTACCTGGTCCCAACGGCTATCAATTTCATGGCCCGTAGCTCCAGAATCTACATCTGAAGTTTGGAGTTCCAATAAGCTCCAAATGCACTATGATGGGTAAAAAACCAAATAGTATGGTAAAATTTTGATTTTTTACTATTTATTAAAAATTTCTACCCACTTTCCTATAGTTTGGACTCTTTACTAACTATTTCCAATTGTTTGGGACTAATATCGTTGTGTAGGGTCCTTTTTTGGTGCACTTTCACCGAGATTTTGGCTCGTTCATGCCCATGGAAGGTATAAAACTAAAGTGGCATATATGATAGGACCATTTTCCATCTGCATTGTGCATTATCCCATGATTATGTCACATTAACCATAGGTACGAAAATTCTTAGTTTAAATGTTTTAACAATCTCATGTGATTGACAATTAAAGACCCTTGACTCACCATGAATACTAGATGGCGTGTTGGTTCTTGTTTGCAATGGAAGATACTTCTGATTGCTTTGTTCTGATCCATTGCACATTTTTTATTTTAAAAGTTCAATTAAAAAGAGTTTAATATATATTGTTCAACGAGTGGAATTGGTTCTAAGAAATTAAGTAATTGTAAAGGATGACACCTTTACTACTATATTTCCATATTACCAATTTGGCATTCAAAATAGTTTATATATCCTAGCTTCAGTGTTGTCCAATTCCAATATCACAAGAAGTTAATGATATTACACTCCTCAAACCCTATGCTCCATAATCCAAGAAGGTACCATTGCCTCCGACGACGAGCCAAGATTGGATGAAATAATGACACCATTGATCTCAACACCACACTTGAGCGTTCATTGATATTTAATTTCAATGAATATCTACCTATTATAGTCATCCACACAATTGGCATACATGCTTAGCCTAAAAATATCAAAAAGAAAAATATAAACTCAAGATAATTAACCAAAAAAAACACTTAATACTTATTGTTTAGTGGCTTATGTCGCAAACCTCGATAAATATTAGCTACCTCGTTTCATTGTTTCAAACTAATTTATCCTAGTCTACACTAATAATAAAAATACCATTGCAAGAACAATTTAACCAAACAAAATGTGATCTATTGATTTGTGTTATAAGAAATAGTTCACAACAGGCATATATACTCCTATTAATTTAAGGAACCTTCATGCATTACACGTGTTTTTTACATTTTCTATATTAATATATAGAGAAAGATGGCATTGTGTTGCGCGCATGGAGTTTAAAGAAAAAAAAAGGAATATTTAAAGATCTTAAAAAGTATAGACGGTGTGGAATGTTGTGGTGATAAGTGTGATATAACACATTTTTACATAAAGAGGAGAAAAAGTATGACATAACACATTAAAAGTATTGTGGTGATAAGTATGATATAAAAGTGAGCTGGTGACACACACGCGATGGTGATGGCACTTAGGGTTTGGATGACAGATAATCTGGTTTTCTCTGCTGTTTACGCTATCCTTTGCCATGGTTACCTTTGTATTCAGCGCTGTTCCCAACCCTAAACTTTCCTTCATGTGTTTGCTTGATCGGTTTTTTTTTTTACTCCTTTTTTCCTGCTCTCTTTGGGCTTGTATCACTCTAAGGCGTTTGTCGGTTTTTCCTCTGTCTAGTGGCAAGGTCTATATTCTTGGTACTTTTGGACAGGTCCAGAGCCTTCCTACCTTTCTCTTGGCTATTTAGTGTCTGCGTTTTGTTTTGTGCCCTCCTTAGCAGCTGCTTCAGGGTCGGTTTTGCTGCTTCTTTTTCCTTCCATTGCTTGGAATCCAGCCACTGGAGTCCCTCCCCCTGCGCGGAGGACTAGTACCAACAAGTGTGATAAAAAAGTGGGAATTTTTTGCTTGGGTTCTCGCTGGATTTCGTAGGGTTGAGCTGGGTTTCGGGCCGTGTCTTATTTTTCCCTGCACCAGGGTGGTGGGTTGTTTTCATAACAACGTCGTTTGTTTTGGCTGTCACCTTATGATGCACCCGTGACTTCAAGGGTTGACTTGTCCGCTGTCTCCTTTTGGGCATATCTTGATGTATGTTCCCTTGTCATAGGGCTCCTGTTACCCATTTTTTTTCCCTCGTTGATGTCCTGTGGAGTTGACCTGTTTCGTCCGAGATCTCGGTCGTTTTCGCTCCTGTCAGTTTAGTTTGGTTACTCATCCTTTTGCTTCTCTTGGGCCTTATACGTCGTTCTGCCTTGGGTTTCAAAAGGTTGTCTCTCCCCTTTCTTCAGGTTATCAAACCCTAGGGTTTGGTCTCACCTTACCCTGGCCTGGGGGCCTTTGATTTCCGAGTTCTCGGGCGTATTTTTGGGGGAACGTCCTTCTCTCCCTCTCATGTCGGACATCAGTCATGGGGTTTCTCTTCCCGGCGTGGTTGACCCTCAGCACGACCGTATGCGTTCCCGGAGCAGGCGGAAAGCCAAAGCACATAAAGTGCTTGAGGGGAAGCTCAGGTATGTTGTGGGTCGCGATATTTACATGGAGCGGGTGGAGGCACTCTGCTCTCGAGCACTCGTGGGCAGACTGGAGTGTTGTAAGTTGGGGAAGAAGGATTGGATTACTTGGGCAATTGACAATTGGAAGCTGCTCCTTTCGTATGTTCCCAACATAAGCCTGTTCACTAGGGGCTGGATTGTCTTTGTTTTCCTGGAAGATGTTCATGCCTCGACTGTGTTGAACTCACTTTGGAGGATTGGAGAGGGTTCTTTGGTTCTAAACCATTGGCATCCTCATTTTGATCCTCTGCGGGAGCGTATAAAGAAAAGACACTTATGGGTTTTGCTGCCTTCTCTTCCTTTCCCTCTGTGGAGTCCTAGCTTGCTGTAAGGCATCGCAAACACCATTGGCCAGTTTGTAGCAGTGGAAGAGGATTTTTTGCTCACCTACGACAAACGAATGGCAAAAATACTGGTGGAAATGGACATTTCAGAAGGTCTCTCGACAGAAGTCAAGATACTGTGCTAAGAACGCTTGTTCTCTCAACGGCTGGATTATCTCAACATTCCTTTCAGGTGCAGTCGATGTAGAGCTGTGGGACATTTAAGGAGACAATGTCTGCTTTTGTTTAAGGGTTCAGATTGTCTGAGCTCCATTCTCTCGTCACCAGTGAGGCGGCCTCCTTCTTCCTGCTTGAGGACAACTTCTCACAGCCCTTCCTCTTCGAAGCACACTCCTCCGGATAAAGGTATTTATTTAAATGCTTGCTCTCTCTTTAAGGATGCTTCAGATTAGGACTTACTCCTTTTGGACTCTATAGAGCATGGTGCCTCACACACTCTCTCTCCTGTGGTTCCTAATGCAACTCTGCTGCTGGAGTCCATCCCTATTTGTACTGTGGATCCACCCGTCCCTCAACCCTCTTCACTACCTTTACTTGTTGCTTCTCCTCTTTCCTCTTCAGAACCGTCCTCCCTTTTCACAGATTCTGATTTTCCCCCTCTAATAGGCTCACCCCCTCGGTTAGCAACTCCTCTCCTCACAGTCCTGTACACTCTCCCTCCTTTGCTGACCCCTCTCTTCAAAAATCGCTGGAGATTTTCTCTGAGAAAACCCCTCTCTCACCTTCTATCCTACCGTTGGACTCCATTCGTTTTGAAAATGTGGCTTCAGACTTAACCTCTGGCTCCTCTGCATATACTCCTCTTTCCACCAGGTTAAAAAACGTAGCGAGGCATCCGCCAGTGTCCTCCTCTCGGGCCCTTAGAGCACTGTCTCCCGATGCCAGTTTTTTGTGATGAAAATTCTCACTTTAAATGTTTGGGGCCTAGGGGGCTCGGCTAAACAAAAGAGCCTCGATCATCTTTTTGTCTCTGTTGCGGCGGATATCATCCTCTTCCAGGAAACCATGAACAGTTCGTACCCGGCTCTGTTTGCTTTCTCTAAACTCTATCCTAGCTAGGAATTTTGTGCTGTTAGCACAAAGGGTCTGTTGGGAGGTCTTCTCTAGGGCTAGAACCCCCTTAAAGTCATATGCAAAGCTTATCAAACTTTGGCGGGCATCCTCCTCGAAGCTCGTTTCAGAGGCTCACATTTACCCCTCTCCATTATTAATTGTTATGGGCCATACCTGCATCATGATGCTTTTTGGGATGAGGCTGCGAGGGGTGGCTTCCTCACCCTTCCTAATCTTATTCATGTGGGGGATCTAAATTTTGCTTTGAATGCTTCTGAATTCTGGGGCAGCAAGGCCCATCTTGATCCTCTTGGACCCTACTTCACACAACTCTTAGCTGCCTTTAATCTGGTGGATGTTGCACCTCTTTGTGCTGGGCCTACCTGGCGCAATGGGAGGTCTGAGGAGGAAGGCATATGCAAAAGATTGGATCGATTTCTTCTATCCTCGAATCTTATTGATATCCTCCCTAGACACAGAGTCTGGTCTCTACCTTCTGTGATCTCAGATCATTACCCTGTCATCCTGGAATGGACGGAAGGGCCTGCCACTTCATACCCCCCTTTCAAGTTCAATCATTCCTGGCTGTCTAATGAAGCTTTTGTCAATTTGGTTAGAGAAGAATGGCCCTTACTGGCTCATGAAGACCATTTGTCTGCCATGGAGAGTCTTTCTTTGAAGCTTCGCCTATTAAAAAAAAAAGGTAAGAAGTTGGACTTACGAGAAGACACCGGAAATGAAAGAGAAGATTCTGCACACTGAAGAAGAAATTCAAAATCTTCTGGGATCCTCAGAGTTTGGTTTACTCAGTTCTCGTGAAAACCTCAGGCTCTTGGTTTTGAAAGAGGTGTTAAAGAAATTGATGGATCATGAGCTTCGTTCTACCAAGTTACAAAGCAGATTAACCTGGGCATCTCTGGGGGATTCCAACACAAACATTTTCCACTCGGTTGCTTCAGCTCGTAAGAATCAAAATGCCATCTGGGGTCTTCAGGATGATAGGGGGACATTGATTGAGGAGGACAAAGAGTTAAAAGCATTGGGGGTCAGGTATTTCTCGAAGATCTTCAAAGATGATGGTATGACAAACATTGAAGCACAGCTAAAGGTGATCCGAATATTTCCCTCCTTCTTACATCAACAAGATGACTTGGTGAGTTTCACAAGTCATATCACTCTAGAGGAAGTAGAGCAAGCTTTAAAGTCTTTTAAAAAGGATAAATCTCTGGGTCTTGATGGATGGCCAGTGGAGTTTTTCTTGGATTTCCTTGACCTACTTGGGAATGATCTTCTTGATATGGTTGAATCCTCCAGATTGGAAGACAGAGTCTTACCCTCTCTAAACTCAACCTTTTTTGCACTTATTCCAAAGAAGGAGAAACCCCTTACCTTCGCGGACTTTAGACCCATTTCACTCTATAACCTTGTTTATAAATTGATCTCTAAAATTGCTGCTCTCCACCTGAAGCCCTTTCTAGACAAGTTCATCTCCCTTCAACAGTTTGGTTTCTTGAAAAATAGACAAATTGCTGAGCCTATTGCCATTACTCAAGAGTTATTACACTCTGTCAAGACCAGAAATAAATGTGCTCTTATTCTCAAGCTGGATCTGTCAAAAGCATTTGATAGGGTGAATTGGTCTTATTTAAGACTTATCCTTCTGCAAATTGCTGTCCCTCAGATAGGTGTCAACTGGATCATGGGTTGCTTATCTTCTGCAAATTTTTCTTTGCTTGTTAATGGCACCCCCTCCTGTTTCTTCTTGGCCTCTAGGGGTATTAGACAGGGTTTCCCATTGTCTCCCCTACTGTTTATTCTTGTCATAGAAGGGCTCAACCTCTTAATAAGGGATGCTCAGAACAATGGGAAGATCAGGGGCATAAGTATTTCTTCCCATCTCTCCTTTACCCACTTGCTTTTTGTTGACAATGTGATTCTTTTTGGTGCTGGCACTTTTGAGGAGTGGGTTGCCTTCAAAGTTATCTTGGAGACTTTTTTCTCTGCTTCAGGTATGAGTATTAATCTGGACAAATCCTGTTTCTTATTCAACAATATGGATGAGGGGCTATTGAACAGAATATCCATCTCTCTCTCCGTTAAATATGATCATATTTCCATGGGTATTAAATATCTAGGCTTTTTCATCAATCCCCTTGGCTACAGGGTGAAAGATTGGTACTAGCTTATATCAAATTTTGAAAGAAGAATCCAGCACTGGACCTTCCGTCTGCTATCCCTGGGGGGTAGACTAGTCTTAATTAAAGCTGTTCTCTCAAGCTTACCGGTGTATTGGATGGCTCTGATCCCCATACCCATTTCTGTTTTGGATAAGCTCAGGTCACCAATTTTTACTTTTTTATGGGGATATTCCTTAGCTTACAAGAAGAAATACCACTTAATGGATTGGCAGACCCTTTCAAAACCAACCTCTTTGGGTGGCTGGGGCATCAAACATCTGGGTTGGTTCAGCCTCTCTTTACGTATGAAAAGTTTCTGGTTGGCTCTCACTGGCAATGGAATTTGGCATAAATTGTTGTCTGTGAAATATCTCAAAGAACTCTCCAAGTGTGATCAATTAAACTTTGTTCTCCATATATTTTGCATGATATCTCATCATTTTACTAACCTTGGTTGATAATTTATGTAAGGTAAAATTAAGAAATTATTTTTCCCAACAATTTTCATTTATTTTTAATGTAAAAGATGAAAAGTAGGGAGGGATTCTAGGCATCCCCCCACGTGGGGTAACACCTAGAGGCCCCCTGGTAGGAAATGCATTTCGCCTGTTGAGGCTTAGAAAATCATAGGTAACAACAATAGGGATTCTCCCCAATAAACATTCCCAATTAGCTCGTTATTGTTTGGGATGGGGAATCCGTCTAGTTTATGGTCTGGCTACCATAGGTCAAGTAACAATTAAAGTGTTTTACTGGTTACGGCCGGGTCCACCGTGTATATTTTTAGTTTTGATGTTTAAGTATGATGTGCATGTGCCTAACTAAATGCAAACAATAGAGATAACGAGGAGGATCACAATGTGATGCGCAGGTTCTTACCTCTCGTCTTACCTCTCTCGCTTCTAAATCACAACAACAAGAAACTAACTAAGACTCACTAACCTATCCCCAGGGAGAAAAAATATCATTAATGGTGAGTAATGTACTGTATTGCATGCATAAAGAAAAATCACAGATAGCTGTTAACGTTTCTGAACACATGAATATCAATAGAAAGATAAACAACAAGATAACTTATTGTTAACTAAAATATTCATTACTCAATGTGGAAATTTCACAAAATAAACAGGAGCAAATTCATAACATGAAAGAATTCAATAGGTTAGAACGATCTCACAGTTTATGGAAACAAGCTGAAAAAGAAATAGTTCATATCCAACTAGCCCATAGCAAACATTCGAAAAATCCACAGAACGTTCTCCAGCAGGAACATATAACTCTTTATTGTAAAATGAATTACTTCTTATTACAATACTTTCCCAAGATAGTGTGGAAAAAAGGCCCTTTCTATCTAAAACTCTCCTATACTTATACAAAAAAACAAAACTCTTGGGCTGCCCCTCATTGTCTCTTGAGCTTCCCCAACCCTTCGTTTTCCAAAATTTTGTCTTGTAGCTTGTGCACAAAATTAATACAATATATTACATTTTAAATCAATATTTCCAAAAAATTTTATGAGGAAGGGCCAACTTGCTCGCTGATGAACTTCTTCCATGTATGAGCATCTATTGCTATGCCTTCAAACTCGGAGGGATCAAGAAATCCAATGTTAATTTCGTATTTGGCAGCTTGGGTCTTTACCCCCTCTATCCTAGTAGGACTTAGGCGCAGCTGGTCTTCTAATAAATGTATGCTCACGGCTGCATGTGCTACCGCATTTTTCAATATCCATTCATCTAGGTCCTTGACCTGTTAGATTTCTTGCTCATCTTCTTGCTACATGTTTTGTAAATGTTTTAGAAACAATTCATGCTCAGCTAGCATATCCAATCTCTTTTCTGTAGAAGTCTGACATCGATTGTATGTGGAGAGCACTCTCCTGCAAAATTCAGCACATGTTGTGTTTGTCCTTTTCACTGTTTTCTTGAAGTCCTCTGCTACATTAATTGCAAATTCCAATAATTCATATTCCTGCTTTAAATTTTGCTGATCTTTTACGGCTAGCTCTGCGGGAGATTCCTTATTGGTCTCTACCCAGACCATCCTTCCTTTTAGAATATCCAATATATCTTGAGATCTATCCAGGAAATATGAAGCGGTATCTACAATTTCTTCTAGCCTGGTGTCTATCTGCAAAATTTTGCAACTTTCATCTTCTATCTGTATTTGTATTTGATGGATCCTTTTTCTTTGAGTCACAACATGCTCTTTCAAAGGTTGGATGTTGGTTTTCTGCTCCATAGAATCCTTAAGTGATACGGTCAATGAATTTTAATGCTCTTCTAAGGCTACTACCTACATCTGATACCGCTTCTTCTTTTCCTCTGAAGTAGCCTTCTCCATTTCCATCTCAGTAACCCTGCTCTCCAACTTGTTCTTCTCTTCACTTAAATTTCCATATGATAACTGAAGATTATCCTTTTCAGTCTTTAACATTTGATGCTCTAGCTGTAGCTTTTGTAATTCAACTAAGGTAACTTGAGCACTCTTCTCTGTGTTCTCTGCAGATAATGCTAGAGCATTCTTATCTGCTTCCAGAGTCTGGCATTCTGTTCTTGAATTTTTGACTTCGCCCATCATATCTTCATATTTTCTCTTTAGCTTTTGGCTCTCATCTCTTTCCTTCTTTAAGGTTTCCTTCAGTTGGGCCACATTTTTTCGTGACTGCTCTAGATCGGTCATGAACCTATCCACATTGTCTTCAGTTACTAAGGTTAAAGCTACCCCAGCTCTTGCTATCAACCGTGGATCTTTATGCGTACCATGTACCAATGTCTTGCCTGTCACCATTTTTCCTGGCTGTCCCCCAATATCTACCTTCTTCTCAGTTCCTTTAACGATTCTTTTCTTTTCTTTGTCATAAAAAATGGTATTAAAATCATGAACCTCCTCCCCTTCGGTAGGCATGAAAGAGATCAAATTTATTTCAGAAATTGAAGCTTTTCCTAATATGCTGCCAGAAGATACAACAATTTCCAAGGGATCGAGATCGAATTGTCCTTGCTCTTGATCTATTTGGTCTTGTACTCCTTGTGCATCAACTTGCTCCATAGTCTACTTCTCCTTTTGGGCTTCTGTTAGTTTAAATCCCTCACTTTCTTCTTGTTTCTTCTTTATTTCAGCTTCTTCTTTTCTTTTTCTTTCTTCTTCTTCCTTCCTAGTTGCTTCTTCAGCAGCTTGTTTCTTTTCTTCCTCTTCAATTTCTAACCAATTTTATGCTTCTTGTGCTGATATTCTAGCATCTTCTTCTCTTTTCTTTGCCTCTTCTTCTTCTAACTTCTTAGCATTTTCTGAAGTTTTTCCTTTTCCACCCATAGATGTTATTTTTTGCTTGAATCTTTTCTTGAGGGCGGTTATGTTCTTTGCATTTCGGAATGTCTCCTCATCTTTGTCCCATAAGTCAGCATATTCAAAATGGATTCCTGCTTCTTTGCAATAGTCAGCTACTTTGTTATGGGAGTCATTTCTATGAATTCATTTCTCCAAAGCGAAAATATTCTAGCTCTTTAACAAATTCTGCTGCCTGCTTTACTATTGAAAACTTATAGCTTCCAAGTAAGAAAGGTACTGCAGGGTACGTTGCCTTCTTATGTTCAAACAAAAAATTGCCTACTCCATCAATATACAGCTGTCTGACTGCCTCCTTGTGGAGTACATAATCTGTAGCATATTTCAGGAGTAGAGAAGGAGCTCTGGAGCCACCATACATCCTTACATATAATCCATCCTCCATCAAATAATAATCCCCAAATTCTTGTACGACTTTAAATTCCTCTTCAGACATGCAATTACATTCAGTCAAGAAAATTAGCGTATATAAGGGCATAATGAAATGCTCACAAATTTCCCTATAATAACTGTGATACTTATAAGCCCACAACAATTTATAGGTTGCATATACTAGGGTTCTGTCCTTCTCCCAGTTACATCTCAAAGCAAGAAAATCCTGGGTGCACAATATGCAATCAATTAGGATAGAGCTCATATAAAATTCAGATTTCTTTTGAGATACCCCTCCTAAGGCTGCTAATATACATGCAGAGAGGCTGTTCGACACTATATTTTCCTAGTTAAAGATGGTTCCTTGGGTATCCACAAAAAAAATAACCGGTATCCAACCTATCTTGAAGCTCTTCCCATGTGCTCTGTAAAAATACTGTTGAGCATTAATGCAATAAACCTGTAGGGAGCACAGAGAGTAGAGGTGTCATATTCTCTGGAAGGTCTAGTTCAAAAATTCTTTCCTGGTATCATCATTCTCTTTACAGTTTCTACCAGATCCATAGCTATCTCCTTCAACCAACTTTCTGTCAAATAGACTTATGGTGTGGGTAGATGATATGCCATGGAGACATATGCAAGGCTATATGCAGCATAGCCTTGCTTTGCAGTGTTCTCTAGAATCATTGTCGTCACATATGCCCTGGGAATAATCCAGCATATTACTTCTAAACAGGGAAATAATTCAGGCCTCATAGCTACTTTCATCAAGGCTGACTTCTCAATGTTTGCATAGATCGTCAGTTCTTCAAACCCAACATCAGGTACATTATGGTTTGAGATCATTCTATATATTTCTCCCCACTTGTAGTCTGGTTCAACTCCAGTAGTGGCTTTGGTATCTTAGTAGATGAACTCTACTTTGGTGATTATTTCTACTTCAGACTCTCCTTCAGCCATCGGAGCTTTCTTCTTCTCTCTCTTTGACATGTTGTTGTTATAGCAATCAACCTGTCACAGTCAAAAAACATGTTTTTAGGCTAACTGAGCTCTTAGAAAGTGCTTATAGCAACACACAAGAAAATATACCAATTTATTTACCTCCTCACATGCATGCTGTTAAAATAAGTTGAACACAGTCTTTATGAATGAAAAATTTAACCAGAAAAACCCTGCAAGCTACTTCCTAAAATTGCCTAAGCTCCACTATCTCAAAACCTTAATCGAATGAACAACCTCCATCTCACACAGGTACTTATTAGACTGATTCTACCGTTGGATCTCAACACAATTCTCAATCTCAAAAACTAAAACCCTGCGTAGCAACTGTATTTGACAACAATCCTAATCGACTGAAAAGAAAAACCCTCCTGAGTCCCACGGGAAAAAGTTGTTGTAAGAAAAATGGCTTACTAACCCCCGACCGATCATGAAAAGACCAAGAAAAGGGTGGTGCAGACAACGAAACACCTGTCTGCATCGTTCCCTATCAACTCGCGCTGACGCAAATGCATCCATAATGCTTCAGCGGCATACAGATTCAGACTCCCACAATAATGAGACCTCAAACAGCTAAACCCCCTCTCCCTTCAATGTAAAACATCCACAAACTCACCGTAAGGAGGAAAAAACTTCTTAACCTTCTATGTGAAAAAAAACCTAACCTCCAACGCACTCAACAATTAAAAATCAATCAATACTACCCAAGGTGACAAGGCTATGGGTAAACCTATGTGTCAAGAGCGATGCGAGTGATTGGACGAGCTGAAAATCCATGGGTGTAGAGAAAAACGAACTAGGTTTTTATAGCTATGTGTGCACGACTTCTTCGGGCTGCTTCCATGGTGCAAATGACAAATCCAAATGCTAAATGGCAAGTCACATGTCCACACATATATACCCATGATCGGGAGGGAAACTTATCGGTGGACAAAATTAAATCAATCGGAAGAATAAACTGGAGGATTGTCGCAATGGCAGGCATGAACAAAACTACAGACCCAAAAATATGTTGAGTCAATTGGATGTCGGAACCACTAAGTTCTACCCTCGGAACTAAATACTGATCCTCCTCTGCAACGTTAGCAAATTACAGTTCTACCATCATGGTCTTTACTGTTGGAACGGGTATCAAAAATCGGCAATACTAAGCTCTAAGGAGTCGGCGAAAGAACATGATGCTTTTGGAACATCTCGAAACTAGCCTCCTACAACGCCAGGCGAGATAGACACTATGAATCCGGCTTACTCCATTCAAACAACCCGATAGTGAAATAAAACATTATCAGATATCGGAACCGCTAACCACTAGAACTTCGGCAAATCGAACCCGAGAATAAAAAAGAACTAGCACCGATGTATCGGTGAGGGAGTCCAAAGGCATTCGGCAGGTTTGACGGTTGGTTTCCGCAATGTCAGAAGGATAGTCCACTATGCTTCCGATATCGGAAGGATAGTCAACTAATCTTTTGATACAAAAAAAGTGAAACAGACCAAGTTTTTTAAAGAAAATTCTGAACTTAGGACAACTTTGGTGAAAACAAAATACTCCTAAGCCAGTTTTAATAAAAACAAAAAAGGGGGGGGCCTAAAATTGACAATTTTGGGGCAAAAAGTTGTAGCTGCAACAATTCACAAATACTTGGTGAACACAGATCTCTGAACAATTTCCTTTTTGATCAACAAACTGCTCTGATAGTTCCACTTTACTAAATTTATTCAAGATATCTGAATTCCCAAATGCAAGATGTATGCACTTTAATCATTGATTATAGTCCAAGTTGAGGAACAGGGGAACCAAGATTTCAAAGTCTAGCTAAATCTTTTGAGGCCAAGAGTATGAGTTTTGTTTTACCTCTGTCTTTGAGTAGTTTCCAACTTAGACACCACAGGATCGTAACATATGGTAAACATATATATCTGTTTGTTCCTCATTCCCATGCCATTTTGCACTTTTGGTGCTTTTGGAATTTTGTCCCCTTTTGAGTCCTCCTCCTTTCCTTCTTTCTAAATTTTAATTTAGGCACCTCTATCCATAGTGTCCTTTTGTGTGAGAGATATATTTAAATTTCAGCTCACAGACAGAGAAGAACTTTGGCAGTCTTATACGTACTAATATGGTTTAGTACTTGCTTTGATACATATTGCTTTTCTAGGATATTTTGACTCTTATTAGCCTTTTGGCCTTCAATTCATGGCATGGGATTATTTAAATATAATATACTATTTACCTTGCTTCCTTTCCATGGGTCTTTTGTTGTTACCCCCTAGGACAGTTTTTTTAATGTGAGATGAATGGAGCCTCAAAATAGTATTCCAGACCCTTTTATCCTGAGTTATTTCACAAGGATTAAGTAGGACTTCAATGTGTTCATAACCATTTAGGAAATATGCTAAACTTGAAGAAGTTCTTTCAAATATTATCAATAGTAAGCAGTATTGTAGTCAAATATTTTAGTTAATCCAGAACTCTGATGAACTCCATGCAACCAAAAGTCATGTTATTTTATTAATCATAAGCAAAACAAGAATTACGATTTATCAAACTCTAAGTAAATAAAGCGAACAACTAAAAATACCCTAAAGTAAGCAACAAACCAAATGTTTATTTATGTACAAGAAAACCAAATAAAAAATGATCAAGAAAAATAAGGCTTGAGAACTAAACCATTTACTAGTAAGTTCTCTTCCCACCCCTATAAGTCTTGCAACTTGTAAGTCGAGAAGACTAGCTTTGCTGTAATTTGAAAAGGGTGTTGGCAATATGGCAGATAGCTTTGTTGGCATTGATGTCAATATATGAGAGGATGGAGAATTAGTGAACTGAAGTATGGAAGTCTTATGTCACTACAAAAGTAACTTGGGGGTGCTGAAAAGGAGTTGGATGAGTATCAACTTTGTGGGAAATCAATGCTAAGGGAAGAGGTAACTGGGAATGATATTGCTGAAATAGTCAGCAAATGGACTAGTATTCCCATATCCAAACTTCAGCAGTCTGAGAAAGAGAAGATTTTGAAGTTGGATGTGGAATTGCATAAGCATGTTGTTGGTCAAGATCCAGCTGTGAAATCTGTAGCAGAAGCAATCCAACGATCTAAGGCTGGTCTGTCAAACCCCCATTGTCCTATTGCAAACTTCATGTTTATGGGTCCAACAGGAGTTGGCAAAACAGAATTAGCTAAGGCTCTTACGTCTTATTTATTTAACACTGATGAAGCTCTTGTGAGAATTGACATGAGTGAATACATGGAGAAGCATGCAGTTTCAAGGCTGATTGGTGCTCCACCTGGGTATGTGGGTTATGAAGAAGGGGGGAAGTTGACTGAGTCTATATGTAGAAGGCCTTATGCAGTAATTCTGTTTGATGAAATTGAGAAGGCACATACAGATGCCTTCAATATTCTACTTCATATTTTAGATGATGGAAGGGTTACTAATTCTCAGGGTCGAACTGTAAGCTTCACCAACACTGTCATTATTATGACTTCCAACATTGGTTCTCAGTACATTCTAAATAGCCTCAATGAACAAGCTGGCTCAAAAGAGGAAATTTATGAAAAGACAAAGAAGAGGGTTATGGATGCAGCTCAAATGACATTCTGGCCTGAGTTTATGAATCGTATTGATGAGTATATTGTCTTCCAACCTTTAGACCATGAACAAATTAACAACATTGTAATATTACAGATTGATTGGGTAAATCTGGAAATACAACAAGCCGAGCGTGACTATGATCTCAACAGAGCGACTGTGTTGAAGGACACCATTGTTGACCGAACGATTACCTAGTTGCATTGACAAAGCAATCTTGAAAACCCTGCAATTGTTGCGTTGAACATCCAGAGCAAAGAAACACAAAAAAATCAAAAGCAACAACAACCGTTGATCAAATAAATGGATGGTCAAGATTGAGTTTCCCAATGGGATGTATCCCACATTGTCCGCGGAGAAAACATTCTATGGGTTTATATACCCCAACGTTTCACCTCTACTTTAACACGTAGTGCAAAGGTAGTGTGGGGGCTCTGGGTGATTGGACTCCACAAGAAGCTCACCAGCCTAGAGCCCGGGACGACGTGTCAATCCCCCTACCTTTTTGCTACATGTGGCAAACAGTGCCAGCTCGATGATGTGAATGGTGTGGCAAACAGTGTCAGCTCGACAACGTGGATGGTGTCTATGAAATGCCATGGTGGCAAATGCTCGTAGGTTGAATTCTGATATGACACAGAGAAAATGATCCGTCATTGTAAGGTGGACGATGACATGGTGCCAAGTGTACATCCGATTTGGAAGATTGCCCCAACGTGGCAATGGCAAACGTGGCTGAGGACGATTACATGGTGCCAAGAATATGTTCGAATTGGAAGATTGCCCGAATGAGAAAAATTTGTATATATATATAAATATCAAGTTTTACATATAGTCTCGAAGAGAATTCTTTTAAATGTTATATAAATATGATTATAATAAAAAATAATATAAACAAACAAATCAATAGTTTGCTTTATTTATTTTTATTATTATTTTATCTATTTATGAAAAGACATATTATTTCTTGAAGAGGTGTGTGTTTGTGAAAAGGTGTGATGGTTATGAAGAGTTACGTTGAAGATTGTTGAAGAACTATAAGTACGCCGAGATATGAATGAA
Source organism: Pseudotsuga menziesii (assembly GCA_001517045.1). Classification (NCBI taxonomy): domain Eukaryota; kingdom Viridiplantae; phylum Streptophyta; class Pinopsida; order Pinales; family Pinaceae; genus Pseudotsuga; species Pseudotsuga menziesii. The sequence continues at coordinate 88,480 of LPNX010481947.1, forward strand.
AGAAAGTGTGTTTGCAACCAATGCATTGAAGACCAAGTGCAGAAGTGAAGCAGTCCAAGAAACTGATGAGGAAATTCATTCCAAGGGTGGCTGGGTGGTGCTAGGGAAGGTTACTTGCTTGCTAGGGGGCTTTAGTCTCTTCCAGTAGTGTCTGGAAAACAGGGTATAAATATATTCGTGTCTATGGGTGTAGACAGAATCTAGGGTGTTGGTGCATCCTTCAGTGGTGGCTGAAAAAATCTTTTGTAAAAAACAAATTTTGCAGAATAGAACGAATTGGTGGTTTACCCAAATTGAGCTTCCACATTAAAAATCTATGTTCTGTGTTCATTGTTGATTTCATGGTTTTGATTAAAGTTCGAATAAGTGGATTAAATAGTAAAAATTATAAATACTGATTCACCCCCTCCCCCTCTCAATATTTACCAATATTCCATCAAAGGGCCTACCCATAATTGATGAAACTTGGTGTGCTTTCCCTTTTCACCGTGCGGTTGATCCCACTTAAGAACCAGATCTCCTACTTCAAATTCTTTGTTCCCAACTTTGTGCTTGTCAAACCAACACTTCACTATTTCTTGTTGATGCTTAAACCTTTCCCTGGATTTGGACCTAGACTCTTCTGACTTCAAAAGATTATAGATTCTGATTTGTAGAATTTCATTATTGGTACCCTAGATTCTTGAGCTATTATGGAAGATGGCAATAGAATATTAGGAGGAAGAACAACTTCTTTTCCATAAACAAGAGTGTATGGTGACACACCACAGGAATTTTTGGGTGTGACTCTATCATCCTAGAGAGCATTAGGTAACGCTAAATACCAGCTCCTTTGATTTTCTATTACCATTTTCTTGAGAATTGTAATCAGATTTTTGTTTGTGGATTCCGCCAAACCATTTCCTTGTGGGTAATAATTTGCATAATAATGCAACTTAATTCCTCTTTCATTAGCAAATGCAGTTAATCTAATACAGGAAAAGTAAGTAGCATTATAAAAAACCAGGGAAATTGGAACCTCAAACCTGGTCATAATGTGATTCTGTAAGAAATCCATAACTGCATCTTCGTTTACTTTTCGTAATGAAATATCCTCAACCCATTTGGTGAAGTAATAAATTGATGTAAGAATATACTTGTGCTACAAGGAGGAATTTGAGTTTATTTCTCCAATAATATCGATTCCCCATTTTTCAAATGGTTCTGATATAATTACTGGTTTTAACAGTCCTGCTACTTTAGCTTGTCTTCCAACACATCTCTGACAAGCATCACATTTTCTAAGATGAGCATGAGCATCCTTAAACAATGTAGGCCAATAATATCCAGCTCTACTTATGTGCTATTGTGTCTCCGGAAAAATGACCTCCAGCAAGCCCATCATGCAATTCTGCTATGACCTTCTTTACATCTTCTTGTTCTAAGCACCTGAGAAAAACTCCATCGTAGTTATTTTTGAATAGTACTCCATCAATGATCTGATATAAAGCTGATTTCAGATGTAATGCTCTTCTTTGCTTAGGACTCCAATGCTCTGGAAAATACCCTTCTTGGAGGTAATGGACTAGGTGTCGATACTAGGAGTTTGGAGTTGTAAACAAAGGACATACATCCACCATATGTAGTTCAGCTTCATTATCCCAGCTGCTTTCTTCATTATTTTGACCTTTAGTCATTAGTTTACACAATCCTTGTCCTTTAACTATGGATGCTGGTTTGAACTCAAGATCGTATTCTTGTAAAGCAGTCACCCAATTGCCTCTTCTTTCTCCTAATTCCTTTTGTACAAAAAGAGATCGTACAGCTAGGTGTGGAACTATTACTTTGGTGTGATTCTTAATTATATATGGCCTAAATTGTTTTACCGCTTTAAAAATTGCATAAGCTTTTTTGTCAACTACTTGATAATTCAATTCAGCTCCCTGCAAACTAGTTCTCATAAATGACATGGGGTACTCATCTCCCCCATCTTCCTTCTGTGTGAGCACAGCTGCTAACGAATCATTAGACGCAAAAGTGTACAGAATAAAATCCTTTTCAAAATTTGGAATTTGGAATACTTCAAATATGCCATTGGGTATACTATGTGTCTGCACAACAATATGCAATACTTAACTTGTCTCATAGATGGTCCCTTATCAATTAGTCTTCAAGCTTCTCCATATGTCCATCCATACATGCTCTCAAGTATTCATGTGATTTCCAAGAGTTGTCTTCATACAATGATAAAAATATTGATAACCAACAATAAGTGTTTTTGAGGTCATTCTTGCTAATTATATCAAAATCTAGAAGAAGTCATTTTAAGAATGGTGTAGTTACCATAAGGGTAAACATGCATCAAGGACACCCCTTCAACCATCATCATATCACATGATATTATTTTTTCTCACCCTATCATTATGCCAGCTGTGATCATGGTTAAGTGTATCCTTAAACACCTTCAACATATTGTGCACCTATAACCCATCATACCATGAAGCCACAAATGAAGGAGATCTCCTACTTTGTTCAGTCACTCTCTAATCCTTTTCTCCATGTTAGTGTCTTTGACCACATATGCACAAATCATATCATTGGATTGTTTAAAGCAATCCAGTTTATGAAGCTGGATAAACAAGGACCAGTCCAATACATGCTTTACAGTTCTTTAATATTTCAGACTGGTAGGTATAAGAACCATGGGATCAACTACTAAATATCAGAATGTGTCATTGACACTATTTGTAACTCTCAACAATATTTTGTTAGCAGGAATAACATGCATCCTATATTCATTCACATCAACACAATAACATCAACACACTGAACACAAGATTTTTTCACTAGGGAAACCTTTCAAGCCCCAGGTGGGGATATCCCAAGCCCCTTGTGGGTGTTATTGTAAACATTGTGTTGGCATATTGTAAATATCATGCAGGCATATTATAAAAATTGTGCGGGCATATTGTAAACACTGTGATATTTGAATATGATAGCATCCTTATTATATTGTTGTAGGGGGGTACTCACAACACATCTGCAGCTTCTGGTCAGGTAAATGTGATTGTCATATTAACACTATTTTTTTTCTTTATTAATCACGTTTATTAGACATGGTTCAATTTTTAATTTTCAATATGAAATTGTGTTACTTCTTGTATTTGTGGCAGGCTAAGTGTGGGAAATCCCAAATGGTGTCCCATCAGGTAAATGTCAGCCTAAAAGTACCTAAACATGATTAAAGTAATTTTTTATTATTAAATGCATGTTTTTTTTCACATGAATTTTTGTAATGATAAAAATAAATTAACTACTTTTATTGATTGATGTTTGTAGAGCACACCACATCACGATGATGAGGTGGTCATTGAGGAAGATATAATTTATTCAACTAATCCAATGGGAACTATGAAGGAGTCTTTGAAAAATTCCAATCAAGAACTTCTTGCACTGATAAAGATCAGACCCATGACTGAAGAAATCAAAGCAAGGATTTCTGACTTGAGGTAAACAATAGTACAGTATGGGGTAAGTGCCATCTCTGAAATATTATATGAACTATGAGCCATATATTCATTTTGTTAGGATTATAATCCTCTCTTGTCCTAATTGGTCAATTATTCCTAAATTAGGAGTCTTTTTAGTCATTATTGAGTCACTAGTACCATTTGGTCCACATGGCCTAATTGGGCCACATGTACCAGTTACTAGAGTGTAGGGAACATTGATTGAGGCTAACTTCCACCGACTGCACTTGCATGCATCAGTTTAGGTTCCTACTAGACCAATCCCTACAATTTAGGAGCCATTGGGAGTGTTGACACCAACATCCTTCAATTGAGTTCAGTTGGTGACTAGTCATGATTTAGTTACATTCAGTTACAAACAATTACATTCAGTTACACTCAGTTAGCTCCAGTCCTTGCATGGTTGCATGTGGGAAGGCACCTTTTCTCACCTACCACATTAGTCAGACTATTTCAACTAATTCTAACTGATTGAGGCACCGATTTAGACAACTGGAGCTATCTAGTTAAGCTCTGATAGTGATTTAGACATGTCCAGTTATCCATCCAGTTAGATTGAGTCAATCAATTCGAATTTCCTCACATGTATTCCAATTGTCTGGTTATTAATACCAGTGTATTTCATTGTAATAATTATCCAATTAATTTTTTATGAATTAAAGAAGTATACAACTGCAAACCATTTTTTTGCACTGTTTCATTTCAATTCTAAGTAAATTGCTTGTGAGATCTATTTGTGAGTTTTGTCTTGGTTCATATATTCTTGTGAACTCAATTTTTATATGGTGTCAGATCCTTGGCAGGACGAGTCACTTCTCCTTCTACATATTGCATGTTGGATCAACAAAAAAATTGAGCAAAATTGCTCCTTCCAACTTTGCTCCTGAAGCGGAGAGTTTACCACATAATTCTTGGGCAAAGAAATTGTTGATCAAGATTTTTTGATTAATTAAGCCGGGTGTGAAGCAAACTCCAAAAGTGTAGGTTGTCGACCTTACTTTGTCTATTTTTTTTGTCACTTGTAGGTTTTTCAAACTCCTTCATTGCATTCACTACAACAGCATAATGGCCTCTTCTGTGAATCTTCTCACTCCTTTAAACTACCATTAGTGGAAGGAGGAGTCAGGACATTGAGATTCAAGTTCGCTCCAAAGTACTCTACAAAGTCACCATGAACACAGAGGTAGAGCTGAATCATATTGTAGACAAAGAAAATTACTGGACTAAGCTTGATGAAGCATATGGATTTTTGTTCCTTTCAATTTCGAGAGATCTTCTCTTCCACATCACTGGATTGAAGACTCCCAAGGAGATTTGGGACCAAATTGCTACTCTATTTGATAAGCAAGATGACTTGAGGATCTATCAGCTAGAGAATGAACTAATATCTATGGACCTAGGAAACTTCGAAACCATGAATTATTTCTTCACCAAATTCAAGCACTTGGTGCTCCAGTTGAAGTTGTGTACAGTTGAGAAGGAGGATGATCAACTCATACCGTCCATCCTTTCGAAACCTGGCCTAGATTACTCACTTTTTGTGTCCACATTTCATACAGGGACACTCATAATCCCAAATTGGAATATTCCAACTCTCAATTCATTCATTAAGTCTCTCACCAATGAGCATGACAAGCTTGTACAAAATGGGGATCATCAGATCTTCCAAAGATCAAGCATTGTTTGGTGGAGGACTCAAAGTTACGAATGGAAAGGGGAAGCAAAAGAATCAAAATCCAAAGTATGAGCCTCCTTAGGAGAAGGAGCAGTCATATTAGTCCTCAAGTTCGAGGAGAAACAAGAAGAAGGGAAAATAAAAGATCCTTTGTTCTTACTATGAAAGGGGCTTTCATCCAGAAAGCTCCTGTATGAGGAGAATAATAGATCAAATGGCTCTTCTCCTAGAGAAAAATAACATCACTCTACCAGCTAGCACAAGGAAGGTTAACTATGGAGAAAAGACTGAAGAGCATGAGGAGAGATGCCATGCACTGAAGGCTAGTTGTTCAAATACACATGCTTTCCTCATTGATTCAGGAGATTCCAATCATATGGTTGCATCCAGAGAATCATTTTCTTCATTATAGTCTACTGGCGGTCCTAGCATTCCCATGGGCAATGATAGTCAAATTTGAGCTGAAGGGAAGGGTTCTATCAAGTTGGAACATGGAAAGTTCAATGATGTACTTTATGTTCCCTCCTTATCTGTAAATCTATTATTTGTATACTAGATGACTCACAGTGCCCCTCCAAAGCGAGTGATATTTGGTCCTAAATCAGCGGAGATCATAGATATTTCTACTGGGAACATCATAGCGAAGGGTGTTGTAAATCATGCCTCCAAGGCATATCAATTCTCACACTTTCTTCCATTTTCAGATCCAATGCACTCTCAACTGCCACATTAAATGGGAGGTAAAAACATTCTATATACTCCTTTTGCATATGATAAAGTTTCCACTAGTATTTCAGAATCCGAAGCAGAAGACTCAATTGTTTCAGTTTATGAGATTGAAGTTCATAGTGATTTATATCCAAATCCAGTCCCTACTCCTAATCCTAAGTCCAAATTGGCACAAAAGGTTATTGGGAAAGTTGGGAAGACGACTAGAAATCCATCTAACATAAAGAGGAAAATAAATCAGTTTTAGAAAGAGAACCTTGCGCTATGTCAAGAAAGCTCACTTCCTTTAGAGAGATGCAAAAAACTCCATGTGAGATTCTACATGACAAGGTATGATGAGCTACACTGCTATCAAAATAACAAAGTGGATCATGTCTCTCTTCCTCCAAAAAGAGACAAAGGTTACATTCATCCTTCCTTCCATCATCATTTTAGGAGAAGATGGAGAAGTCTAAATACCAAGCCTCAGGATACCTGTGCATAGAAGAACAAACATGATGCTTTGCTACACCATAAAGATGAAGGTTGCATCAACATTTTCTCAATTGTTTTAGCTTGAATCCTGATTTTACCTACTTAGTTTGAGGGGGGCTATTTTTCCCATGAGGTTTTTCATCGTTTCCTTGTTTGTATTAAGTAGATACATTTTTCATTTCATTTTTAATTGCTGACCTATGGTCTTAGTTACCAGGACCCACAAAATGTCCAAGTTAGCATTCACGGGGGGTTAGGATTATAATATTCCCTTGTCCAAATTGGTCAATTATGCCTAAATTAGGAGTCTCTTCAGTCATTATTGATTCACTAGTACTATTGGGTCCACATGTCCTAATTAGGCCACATGTACCAGTTACTAGAGTGTGGGGAACACTGATTGAGGCTAACTTCCACTAACTTCACTTGCATGCATCAGTTTAGGCACCTCCTATACCAATCCCTATAATTTAGGAGCCACTGGGAGTGCCAACACCAACCTCCTTCTGTTCCGTTCAGTTGGTGACTAGTCATGAGTCAGTTGCATTCAGTTACAGTCATTTACACTTAGTTAGCACCAGTCCTTGCATGGATGCATGTGGGAAGGTGCCTTTTCTCACCTACCACATCAGTTAGACTAGTTTAACTGATTCTAACTGATTGAGCCACTGATTTAGAAAATTGGAGCTATCTAGTTAAGCTCCAATAGTGATTTAGACATGTCCAGTTATCCATGCAGTTAGATTGAGTCAATCAATTTGAATTTCCTCACATGTATTCGAATTGTGTTGTTATTAATACCATTGTATTTCATTGTAATAAATATCCAGTTACTTTTTTATTAATGAAAGCATTATACATCTACAAACCATTTTTTTGCACTGTTTCATTTCAATTATGAGTAAATTGCTTGTGAGATCTATTTGTGAGTTTTGTCTTAGTTCATATATTGATGTGAGATCATTTTTTATACATTTATGTTATTTTAGTTCTCTATTTTTTATATGATCTAATCAATTAAATTTTTCTTTTTTGTAGGATTTTTTGGAGACAACACCTGTGCATAAAGTACAATATGTAGATGTCGGTATTAGTAGTAGATATGGTTCAACACAATGGAAATCTACCATACCAATGAGGCTATTTGAATCTTTTAACCAACAATTCCCTTTAGATGCTACAACCTCACTGAATGTTGGAGATCAGCAAGGCCCTTCACCCAATACTACTTCACAGGATGTTAGAGAGGAGAGTAGCATCGAATATGAAAGCTTATATCCTAGAGCATTACATGTGGTTAGCAAGGGATCATTGTCCACTACATTATTCACTCATATGGACTGTGTTCCAATCAAGATACCAAATATTGCAGGTATTATTTAATTAATTCAGTTTTTTTTCATGTAATTCAAAGCCACATACCTGGAATTATTTTTAATTAATGATTATATTGTTTTTGCAGGAAATAATTTTTTTATAAGAACCTGCATGAGAAGAATTTGGAGTATTTTGGCCCACCATTCATACACGGTGGAATTTCCTAAATGAAAAATTGAAAGATGATTTGATGAACCACATGGTTAACTTGTTTGGTGATACCTTCAACAAAAAAGGTGTCACCGCAACAGCTGGCTTAAATTTGAAATATGTTAGGGAAAATTAGAGGGACAATTTGCAAATTAACAAGGAAGTAGCTCATGGATGATGCAAAGGAGAAGGCATTTAGAAAACAAGGAAATAATTGGCCAATTGGTTCAAGAAGGTATGTCACATATCATATTTTCAATGAAAAATGTTCAATATATTTTTTTACTTTTAAATATATTTTTTTTTTTTTAACAAAAACAGAAAAGGGGGGTTTGTATTAACAGGCTGTGCACAGCCATTCATTACATTTCCGTAGGGAGGATTATAGCCAGGATGG
>LPNX010481947.1:97119-197517 GCA_001517045.1 Pseudotsuga menziesii
TCCTACTGATAGTCTCGCTCATCCCCTTTATCTCCTTGGCTGTGTCACGATTCTCCTTCACCCCAATGGCAATCAATTCGTAAACCCTGCGGAGATTCTTCATAAAATCCTNTTGATGTCTTCTGTAGGATACCCATGGATCATCTTATAGATAACATGTCTTGAGTCGCCGAAAACCAGAACTTTTTGGAGATTTTTGGTCCGAATGAGATGAAGACCCTGGAGCAGCGCCATCCATTCTGCTTCATTATTAGTTCTCGATCCAAGTCCCCAAGCGAATCGATGTTCCACTTGTCCTCCGGGATCCACTAGGATCCCACCCGCACCTGCCGCCCCACTTACTTTTAAATATATTGAAGTTGTGATATCTAACATATTTGAAACCTTTTAGTAGGCTCCTCGACACCTATAAAGATACAAAGGAAAGGGTAGAAAAACATGGGCAGCACAAACTGGGTTAGGGTGGATATCAAAAAATAAGAGCACGAATTGTAAGAAAAGAATGATCATTATTTGTAGCCAAATTTTTTGTAACTGTAGCGAACAAATAATTTATTTATCATTGTAGCGAACAAATAATTTTTATGGTGTTATGCATTGCAGGGAAATTATTTTCAAGAAGTAACCACTGATGAAGACTTGAGTCTCGGATTCAAGTATGGTTTTCAACATGTGTTGGAACAACGAAAAATCTTGTGGAAAACCCCAATTTCCCCATTGATGCACATAGAAGTAATTAAAACCATCTGTGCATGTTCAATTTTCTCAGATTACTTTGGACTTGAATTCTGTGTTATGTAAAATTTGTATATGTGAAAAATAAATTTCTTTTTTGGTTTTCAGGGTGAGAGCAACAAAAGCAGTGATTGTAGTGGTACTGAACAGGTACCAGATGATGGTTGAGAGTTTCCTCATGTTGGTGGCGAGCAGCCTTTCTAGATTCAGGTATGTATGCTATAAAGTAGAATTCTTTATTATGATTTCAAATATATAATTGATGACGTGTATTAATAAATTTTCTTCTGTGAATGACATAGCATGTACATGCTCATGCTCAAATGGAAGAGGAACAAATCGCAGAACCAATGAACACTCTAACTACCTCAGCTAGTTAACCAACAAGTAAGGATCATTGTAATGATATTGGAAATAATGATGCCCCTCTCCAATGACCTCCACACCCTACTATTTGAAGTACTAGAAGTATGGTATGGGAGAGCATGCCCACACAATCAAATGAAAGAGAGGGCACAACAATTTCAATGTTAAATGACAACGAATTAGATGTCCCCATCTTAGACTTTATGAAAAAAAGGCAAAACACAAAAAATGTAGTTGTATACATTTAATATTTGTATTTGTATTAGTCAATGCATAGGTTATTTTTTATAATGTCTGACATCTTTCGAGGACTATGGTTATCCTCAAGGGGCTGGATACCCCTTTCTGAGTTAACCTGAGGAAGATGAGATGACCACATGAGTTTCCTTATCCAGTGATGATGCTTATGAGCTTCCACTCTTTGCATGAGACAGATGAGACGTATGTCCACACACAATTGAGACAGTCAAGAAACATACCCTCACATTGAATTGATGTGAATGCACCTAGTATGATGTCATGTTGCGTTGTTATGTTATGTTGACTTGCTTGTTTAACTTGTATGTGATGTTTAGCCTTGTGGTGACTCGTGATTAACCTTGCATGGTGTTGAGCTATATAACCCTTAAATGTTGGTGTCCATCTTATTGATGACTAGAGTGACCCCTTAGGGGGGTTCTCCACCCTTGTGTTGACCTTAAGGGCACTCCTTAGGTTCCATCCACCATAGCGCTACCATATGTGACTTTTTTGGGGTACTTTGTTGTCGTTTTTTATTGATATTTGGTCGTACTGCTATGATGCTATTGTTTTTTATTTTTGAGGGCTGGATGATCTATTTTAGGATCTTTTCTGGTTCTGGGTTCTCTCCTTTTACATGTATGTTTACCTAGTTCAGTAGCATGCAAGTAACGTAACACTAAGATATTGAAGTCTGTTTAGAAGCATTTTTTCTGAGGATAAGGAAGCTCTTTCCTAAAATTTTATTTTGAGTTATCTTATGTTGAGTTTATAATTGGTTCAGATATGATATATCATGCTAATGTTATGTATTGTTGTCTTCCATTAACAACTTAGATCCGATATAGATCGCTACTCTTATTATTGTTATTGTTTTAAGTACTGTTATTCAATTTAAGTACTTTAATGGTTATTGTAACTCATTGTTTCTGGGACATGCTGGACATGAAGGATATTGAGGTATGGTTTTTCTATGCTGGACATGCTTGTCTCATTATTTCAGCTTTGAGTTTGAATATTTGAGAAAAATAATTATAAAATACAAATGAGCTGAATCTACCTGAGAGTTCGCATCTTTTCTCAAAATTATCTGAAATGTGCATTAAACATTTTTATGGATCTTGTGTCTTTAGAGTGGCGCTTGTGTAGTCCAGTGAATTGACCCTAGTTAGTTTGCTTTCCTTTGTTAAGTTGTTTTTCTTTCATATCAATTGATTGAGTTGTGAATGCTTTGTGCTTGTGTAGGATCTACTGGGCTTCTTTGACTTGTTAGTCGTTACTTGTTCTTGCGCAGTTTGTGAGGGTTTGGAGGTTTTGATGAATGTTTCTTTTTCTCATCAATTGTTTGGGGTTTGGGATGAGTGAGAGAGTTTCCCTTGTCACACTTAGGCCCTCAACTTGGGGGTGTATTTCTAAAGTGCAAGCCTATGGCTAGGTGGAAAACCTCTATAGGAGAATCATTCTGTAAATTTTATCCCAAATTAAGTATTTTCTCCTTTGATGTTTATGCGGATGCACCCTTATTTCCATATTCCTCTTTATTTCCACAAGACATCATCCAAGGTGTTTTTGGTGTACATCATGTTACTACCTATGATGCATGGGTGTCCACCAAGGAGTTCTGAATATTTCTTGGCATAAAAGAAATCTGTAGCAGCATTCTAGGCATTAATTCCTCAAATCTCAGCAGCCCAATGTGTGCGAAATAGCAGCATCAAGTCTGATCCCTCAAGTATGTGAAAACCTGGGTGTGAAAGAAACCTTAATTCTCCATGATTGTGTATTTAATAGGCAATGAAGAGCGTCATTTTTAAATATGGGTTAGTTATAGTTTTGAGGATGAAATTTAGTCTCTAATACTCGTTTCCTACCAACATCATTTTAAGAGACTAGAGGTATTCCTAGATTTGAAGTGCAATCTTTGCTGCAAATTCTAGGGTAAAATAGCTAGTCTCAAACAACTCACCAACCTATTAGTATTTGGCACCACTGGAGAAACTACTAGATGCAGCAAGTTCCTTATTAGTTGAGTGCATGTGAACAACTTGTGGAAGAAATCTACACTTGTGAGATATTACTTTTCATCTATTATGAAGATATATGTGAGACAAATAAAATATCTTGAGATGAACATACTAGCAAGGTTTCAGGGGGACCAATTAGTCTACATATTGATAGGGGGAGCAATATGGTTAGATAAAGAAAAGAAAATAAATTGAAGCAACATTGTGATGTTGTCATTGATGCATGCTTACCTTTTATGAATTTACTAGATGATGCATGCTTACCTTTAAATTGTATTCTTGATCATGGCATCATAGGTGCACTAAAAATACCTGTGGCTAGTTAAATATACCCACATTTAAGTTGCATAATACATTTACATTAATTCTCCAAATTGGATAAGTAGTTGATTTGGAAAAATGTTCGCATCCTATTGAGAAATGCCCGCAACTAGTTTGAAAATTCCCGTTGGACTGATAAAATGCCCATGCTACCATATAAAATACCCATAGGCCTCAAAAAAATGCACACAGGTCCAGAAAACTTCCCACAAAAATGCACAAAATTTTGAATATGGTTAGATAAAAAAAGGAAGCAAAGTGAAGTAGCATTGTGACGTTTTCATTGATGCATGCTTACCTTTTATGAATTTACTAGATTACTATTGATACATTCATTATGCAGGCATGTCCTTACATGTCACGGGAATATAGTCTTCTTGTGTGGGTGCTTTCATACTTTTGCGGGCATGTCCTTACATGTCACAGGCATTTCAATGATCTGCTAGCATTTCAACGATTTTCCTGCAGGCATCTTTCCACCTCTATTTTATGCATTTTGGGGTTTAGCGACCATTTATCTATTACCTTATGGGCATGTTTAACTAGCTGTCGGTATTTTATTTTAGTCTTGCATGCATAATGCAATACTTGCGGGAATTATGTACATTAAGTGCGAGCTTTAAATGTCTTCAAAAGATTTCACTAAATCACAGTTATACCTGGAAGCAGGGTTGACAGGGTAGTAATATAGTTAGATAAAGAAAAGGAAATAAAGTGAAGCAACATTGTGATGTTGTCATTGATGCATGCTTACCTTTTATGAATTTACTCAACAATTGTTGATACATTCATTATGTGGGTGTTGAGGCCTGGAAAATCGCAGGCAACAACAACAAGGGATTCTCCCCAGTCAACGTTCCCAACTAGCCCATCACTATTTGGTGTAGGGAATCCGTTCGGTTTACGGTCTGGCTACTGTAGGTCAAGTAACAAAAATAAAAAGGTTTTACCGGTTGCTTCCCGGTCCACCATGTATATTTTGTGTTTTTAGTTTTAAGTATGACATGCAAATGCCTATCTAAAATGAAAATTGATTGAGAATGCAAGGATTGTTCACAATGTGATGCACAGGTTCTTACCTCTCGTCTTGGACTCTCTTGCATCTACATCACAAGCAGTAGGAAATTAAAACTAGCTACCTAACCTATCCCTAGGGAGCAAGATTATCACTTATTAGCGAGTAATGTATTTTGTGCATGCATTATAAGAAAAAACCACAAATAGTTGATACTTCTTTCAAACACATGAACATTTAAAGATATTTGAACAACTAGATAGCCAATTGTTTATGAACAACATTCATTACTCATAGTGGAAATTGTCATAAAATAAACCAGAGATCACTCATACAAGAACATAAGTTCAAAGAGTTAGAACGATCTCACAGTTAATGGACAAAAAGTTGAAAATGAAATAGTTCCTCTTCAACAAATCCATAGCATAACACTTGAACATTCCACCAAGATTTCTCCCATAGGCAAACTGTAATTATTTATTGCAAAAGGAAATAGTTCTTCTTACAATATGTCCTCCAATCTAACTAGGAAAAAGTCACTCTCTTATCTAAATCTTCTATATTTATACAAAAAGAACAAAAATTTTGGGCTGCCCACGGATGACTCTTGGGCTTCCCCAACTCTTCACCTCCCATCATTAAGTGCTTATCAAAATTACAATATATTACAATAAAACAAATAAAGTGCTCATGAGGAGGGTCTTACTTGATTATTCAAAAATTTCTTCCATGCTAAAGCCTCTGAGGCAATTCTTTCAAACTCTAAAGGTTCTAAGAAACGAATGTTTATTTCAAATTTAGCAGCCTGATTCCTTATTGCTTCTATTCTAGCTGCGCTCAGGTGAAGTTGGTCCTCAAGCAACTACACACTAACCGCAGAATGAGCTACTTCATTCTTCAGGGTTTTCTCATATAAGGCTTTGATGTGCTGGATACTTTGTTCATCTTCTTGATATCCTTTTTGCAACATCTCCAAAAACAGGCTGTGGTCTAGAAAAGTATCCATTCTTTGTTCAGCCTCAACCTGGCAGTGATTATAAGTGATCAAAAGTCTCCTGGAGAATTCTGCACAAGCCCCCTTTGTCTTCTTGACAGCCTTCTTGAATTCTTCGGCTGTGTTTATGGAAAACTCCAGCAAATCATAGTCTTGCCTTAAGGCTTGTTGATCTTTTTAGGGTAACTCTGCAGGAGTTTCTTCATTCGCTTCCAATATCACCATCCTTCCTGTCAGGACTTCTAGGATGTCCTGTGATCTGTCAACAAAATATGAAGAGGTTACCAAAATCTCTTCCAGTCGATTGTCCATCTGCAAGACCTTGCACCTCTCTTCCTCTATGGCTACTTGCAGCTGGTGCATCTTGCTTCTCTATGCCAGAACGTGCTCCTTGAAAGGATGAAGACTGACCTGTTGTTCCTTGGCCTCTTCTAGAGCTGCTGTCAACGAGGTAATCTGTTCTTTAAGTTCTGCATTCTACCCCTGAGATTGCCTCTTAGATTCCTTGAAGGTAGCCTTCTACAGCTCCAACTCCCCTATCCTATCTAGCAGCTACTCCTTTTCTTCCCTCAACCCTTCACATTCCTGTTACACTTTCTCTAGACTTTCTTGGGCAGCCTCCATAGATCTCTTCTCTACTTGGAGGGACTAGAGCTCATCTTTTGAAGACTTTATTTCTCGTTGTATATCTTCAAACTTTCTTTTCAACCTATTATTTTTCTCTCTTTCCTTTCTCAGGGTATCTTTGAGCTGGGAAGAGGACTTCTTTGACTGTTCAAGATCAGTCATTATTCGATCTACATTGTCCTCGGAAGCATGGACCAATGCAGCCCCCGCTCTGATAGTGAACCTGGGGTCCTTGTCTATCCCATATACTACAGTTGTATCATTTATCATTTTACCGGATTTCCCCCCAGTTTCAACCTTTCTCTCGGTCCTTTTTATTATCCTTTTCCTTTCCCTATCATAAAAGATAGTGTTGAAATCTGGTACCTCCTCCCTTTCTTCTTTTCAAAATGGATTAGCCTAAGAGTGGGGACCATAGCCTATCATAGTGTGCTGCTAGCAGCTGCCTCAGGATCTTGAATATCAGGGTTCCCCAAGTCCTGAGCCTGACTATCTATTGTATCAGAAGTTGATTGCTCTGTCACTGTCTCTGTCAGCTTTAGCTTTTCTGCTTCCTACTTCTTCAACTCCTCATCCATCTTTCTTTTCTTTTCTTCTTCCTCGCTCTTGGTAGCTTCTTCTTCCTTTCTAGCTGCTTCTTGTGCATCTCTTCTCTTTTCTTCCTCCTCTCCTTTTAACCAGCTTTCGACCTCTTGTGCTAGTCTCCTAGCATCTTCATTTCTTTTTCTAGTTTCTTCCTCCTTTGCCTTTTCTTGCTCAT
Source organism: Pseudotsuga menziesii (assembly GCA_001517045.1). Lineage (NCBI taxonomy): Eukaryota > Viridiplantae > Streptophyta > Pinopsida > Pinales > Pinaceae > Pseudotsuga > Pseudotsuga menziesii. The sequence continues at coordinate 104,202 of LPNX010481947.1, forward strand.
CCTGTCCTTTTCCGCCTTTGGTGGTGATTTTCTTCTTAAACCTTCTTCTTAAGTCTGTTGCTATTATATTTTGTGCGCTGTGGAAAATAGATTCTTCTCTGTCCCAGTGGCTCATGTATTCAAAATGTACATTCACCTCTTTGCAGTGCTCTACCACCTTATTCCGAGAATCATTCCTGTGGAAATGCATTTCCCCAAAATGGAATTTCCCCAACTCTTCCACGAATCCGTCAGCTTTTTTTTACTCTTGTGAACTTATAGCTTCCCAATCTAAATGGTAAAGGAGTTTAAGCTGCTTTTTTATGTTCAAACAGAAAACTCCCTATGCCATCTAGAAAGACTTCTCTAACTGCCTCTTTTTGGACTATGGGAGGGTGCTCTGGAACATCCAAACATTCAGAAATATAATCCATTCTCTGTCAGATAGTAGTCTGCATATTCCTCAATTACCTGAAATGCTTCTTCTGACATACAGTTTCGCTCCTTTAAGAAGATCAATGTATATAGGGCCATGATGAAGTGCTCACACACTTCCCTATAGTGACTGTGGTATTTGTGGGCCCATAGTGGCTTGTATGCTGAGTAGACTGGTGTTCTTTCCCGGTCCTAGATACACCTCAGATTTGGGAAGGGTTGGTTGCATAGTATGCAATCAATCAGTATAGAGCTCATGTAGAACTCTAATATCTTCTGGGACACCCCTCCTAATGCTGAAGCAATGTAGGCTGAGAGTCTGTTGGACACAATGTTTTCCCAGTTGAACACTCTCCCTATGTTGCAACATAGAAAATGATAGGCACCCACTCCAATTTGAAGCTTTTACCGTGGGCCCTCACAAAAATCCTGTTCAGCATCAAGGTAATGAACCTGTAAGGGGTTCTTAGATTTGCAGTGTCATATTCCCCGGTCGGCCTAGTTCTAAAGTTCTTGCCAGGCATGAGCATCCTCTTCAGTGTCTCGACTAGGTCCATCTTAATTGCCTTCAGCCAGTCCTCAGTCAAGTACACCCATGCTTCTAGTAAGTGGTAGGCTAGTGCCACATACCCAGGGCTATAAGTAGCATAACCCTCTTTATCAACATTTTCCAAAATCATGGTGCTTACATCTGCCCTGGGAAGAATACACCCAATCACCTATGAGCATGGAAAAAGCTCAGGTCTAGTAGAAATTTTCATCAATGAAGATCTCTCTATATTGGCATAGATGGTTTCTTCTTCAAATCCTATGTCAGGTACTTCTCGGCGGGTTATTAATCTATAAATCCCCCCCCATTGATATTTGGGTTCCACACCAACTATGCATTTGGTGTCTTCGTAGCTGTATTCGACTCTGGTAACGATTTTGACTTCGGGTTCCTCTTCTACTACGGGAGCCTTCTTCTTTTGACGTTTAGACATCTTGGATTCTGAGGAATTTCCCTGTCATATACAGAAATTGCTTTTAGGTTCTGTTGGGTCATTTCTAGATAACATTCAAAATGGAGACAAATGTATAAGCATTTTACCTCATCTATGCTAAACATGAGTGTAGCTATGAAGAATAAACAACAATGCTCAAAAAACCAAAAGCTCCTGCCCAAAAACTAAAACCAACTTACGACCAATAATTGTAGAATTAACCTAGAAAAGCATGGCCTTTCTAAAATGATGAAAAATCCTCTTCCTAATGCTGAATAGAAAACAGTCTCAAAAAATCCCCCCTCACCGCTGTGGATTACAACGTTACGCAGAAAAATATGGTACCTAAGCTCAAGCGAGGACGCTGCAAGTTGTAGCGCACTAGAAGATAAGGGGAAGCTACTTGCTGTAAAAAAAGCTCACTTCATGGTCTGAATAGGTAATGTATTCGCAATCTAAATGGGCCGGGGTCCATGCTCGAGCTTGAACAATCTCATCCTAAGCGGGAAGTAAACAACAAACACGCGGCCCTGGTTCATAAAAGTGAGGGAGATGATACAATGAAACAAAACCTCGGCATCTTAGTAGAGAACCTTGAAAACGCCCTCCCCGGACGGCCACACACAGACTGGGGGAAACTAGTGCAGACAGCGTAACAGCCGTCTGCACCGGTTTCCCAAGCAATCAAGTGTGGTCTGTAAACCCCCAATGGACACAAGAGTCATCATCAAGCGAACTACAAATAATCCCCATTGGGCAGCCATACTATTTAGCTTGAATATATATACAGGCCGGGATGGGAAAACCTAGGAAACCACTAACCATGGAGATGACAAAAATAGTTCGACCAATCAAACGGAACGGTAAAACGGGCATAAGGGCCTACCTGGCACTGTGCTGCACGACTGGTGGAGGAAAATCGGTAAACTTCCATGACGGAGCCACCTAGGAGCAAAGGTACCAACATCGAAAGCCTTGGTCTGCTCGAGCGAAAACGACAGCACGAAGAAATCACCCAAAAAACAATAAAATATTAAACCCCCAAACCCCAAAATATATACATCGCGGTCAACATGCAATCGGCGGGAAAAATAAGATCATCGGGCAGCAAAGACTAAGGGATTGGTGATCTTATCAACATCACCTCCACAATGGTGGATGATGAAACGACCAGGAAACCCACAATGGCATCGGCGGAGAAACAAATCAACACTCGCATCGGAGCTTGCGAGACTAGGACCTTGAGTCAATAGATGGTTAGAGAGCCGCAACGGCGAACCCGTAAAAGAAACCAAGTTCTTCAGACCAGCAAAACAAAGGAAGAATAAACATGTCTCAAGCAAAAAAACATCAATCAAGTGGACAAGATAAATCAAACTATCGGAATCATAGGGCTTTCTAGAGCCGCAACGGCGAAAGTTGAAAAAAACCAAAAACCGCCGAAACAAAAAGGCGGGGATCGGAAAAGGATGAAACAACTCTCGGAAAACTTCACAGAATCCTCTCCACAATGGCGGAAGAAGTATAGACAAAGGTTCCGATGGAATCTCAAAACAGTTGCCGACAAAGAAAACGCATCGGAGGCCAAAAACATTTGAATCGGAGGTGATGTCCCGTCCCCTTCCAAAACGGCGGGCGTGCAGACAACTAGAATTCCGACTCAAAAGTCTAAACACTTCTGATAGCAAGGAAAAAATAATTCAAACATTAAAAAATTTCCCGCATAAAAGTAATCTTTATTCAAACATCAAACAAAACCAAAAAACTGAGCAAAAACAAATTAAAGGAGGGTCCCAAAATTTTTCGAATTTTGGGAAAATGTTGTAGCTGCAACAATTTGCGACTACCTGGTGAACCCCAGATTTTTGAATTAACTTCTTCCTAGTAAAAGACTATTTTAATCATTCAGCTCATAAGTTGAATACTTCCAGATGCTTGTATTCCTAAGATGGCAGACACATGCATTTACATCATTTATGACAGTCCATTCTTTGGAAATGGGAAAACCCAAAAAAATTGAAAGTACGGATAACTCTTTTAAGGCTTAGTGGGTGAGTTTTATTTTACCTCTGTCTTTGGGTATTTTCTAGCTTGGACACCACAGGATCGTAACATATGGTAAACAAAACTATTCATTTGTTCCTCATTCCCATGCCACTTGCACTTTTGTGCCCTTTTTGAACTTTTGTTCTTATGAGTCCTCCATCTGCTTATCTTTCTGAATTTTTTATTCAGGCTCTTCCATCCATAGTGTCCTTTTGTGTGAGAGATGTATTTACTTTTCAGCTCACGGACGGAGAAGAAATTTTAGCAGATTGATATTCATATTTATGATACTTTGCTTTGATATGTATTGCTTCTTTTAGGAGTTTTGACTCTTAACAGCCTTTAGGATTTTGAAATCATGGCATGGGATCATTTATATATAATAAAATGTTTACCTTGATTCCTTTCCGTGGGTATTTTTCTATCACTCCCTAGGACATCTTAGATGTGAAATGGATGGAGCCTCGAAATAGTATTCCAGACCTCTTAATTCTGAGTTATTTTCAGGGGTTAAGTAGGACTTCAATGAGTGCACAACCATTTAGGAAAACTACCTAATAGAAGAAATTCTATCATTTCAAAATAAACGCACAGCCTTATCCCAAAGATTTCAGTTAATCAAGAACCCTGATGCTTTCCATGCAACCAAAAGTTTGCCTCTTTTATTCAAAACAAACCAAAATAACCAGAAATAAAAGTGGTAAATCAAAGCAAAACTGCATCAAATTATTTATGTATAAAGTCATTAAATCAAAAGAAAAATAAAATTGTGCCCACCCCTAAAAATATTTCAACTTATGAGTCAAGGGGCTAGGCTGGATTGCAGACATGAGATACCTAACCATGGTCTAATTCTGCTATTTTGGAAACCGAAACTATGTCTACCAATTTACAATCAATCTCATCAGCTTGTGAAAGTTGAAGGATATTAGGCTGAGCGTCAATCATATTTTTGGCCTCTTCTGATGCATGATATCCTAGTTCAAGCTCCGTAAGATAATTCCCCAAAACAGGATTAGCAGATTCATTACCTCCTTCCAACTTAGTGATATTGTGTTTCATGTAAGGTTCTCTTAAAATTTTGATCCGATTTGGGATCCCCTTATGAGGCAACCACAAATGTGACCAATCTGAAGCAAAATACCCTTTTAACCTTGTGGACCAGTCACGGTTAAGAATAAGTCCATACCCATTCGGTATGTCAGCCACCACAATATCAATAAATTGACATATCTTGTTATTTGCAGATAAACGAATGAGAACATTCTCCATTTCTCCCACTACTTTGACATTAGTTTTGTCTAGTTGAGTGACGTCCCAAGTAGTAGGTTTTGGCTGTCCATTAATTTGTTTGCAAACTACGAGTGGCATAACATTCACTGATGATACAGAATCTACCAAACAATTATGCACCTTATGATTCAGCATTTCCAGAGTCAAAATGAAAGGTGGGGTTCTAGCTTTCTCTCCCCCAATTGATTCAACATCTTCCTCCATAGGTTGGTTTTCGGTGGGTATCTCTTCCTTTGGATCTTCAGTCTTTTCAATGTTTTCTTTGTTAACATCTACTTGTTCTTCCATAAGCTTGGCAGGCTTGTTGATCTGCTCCGTATCTTGGCTGATAATGGTAATTTCGGGTACTTTGTCTTCAACATTGTTCTTTGGCTGTCTCCTGACATTCTCTTGCAACTTTTTAATTTTTGAAATTATTGAATTATCTTTATTTACTAAGTTCATGTCTTTTGTTGTTGTTGGTATATTCTCAGGTTTAAGAGTACTTTTTTTCTGTATCAAACAGCGAGACACAATCCCATAAAAACATGGTATCATTTTCTTGTTTTTCTATGGTCTTTTTACCCTTTCCCTCTTCATCACTGTCATCAGTCAATTTAGAGTCCAAGAGCTGATTCATTACCAATGTCATTGATTTTAACCATTGAGGACAATTCTTTTCAGAATGGGGTTGTTGGTCAAAAGTGCAGAAATTATCCATCCCTACCTCTGTCAAATTCATTGGTGCTGAACCGTGTGGAGGGGTCTTGAATTGGTTGTTATCTTCCCTCTTTTTGTAGTAAGGCTTATAAGCTTTCTGAGCTTCCTTTTCCTTCTCCAAATCTATTATTCTGTTGGACAGCTTTTGCATCATCTTTAACATCCCCTCAAAATCATGTGATTGCTCCTCTTTAGGTTTAGATAGCAATAAGGTTCTTTTCCCGATAGTTTTTTCTCCAGATTGCTCGGGATAATCTTCTATACTTTCCTTTTCAGCCTCTACTCTTTCTGCTTCTTCATAAGTCTCTGCTAACGTAGGCTTAACTTGAGCTTTTGCGAACATAGCCAAATCTGGACCTAAAGCCAAGGTATAATACTCAATCAGAACTTTATCAGAAGGCTTATCAGTTGCAGAGAAGTTCTTGAGGTAAGTAGAAAATCTTTGAGTGAAATTATGTACCTTCTTAGTCCTTTCTTTTTTTAAAGCGCCCAAACCTTCCATTAGTGCCGCATGCATCTTTTGGGCTGCATACTTGTTTCTAAAAATCCTTTCAAAGGTATCCCAATCTGGGATAGTGTTTGCAGGAAAACCAAAGTACCAGGATGCTGTTGCTCCTTTAAGGGTATGTGGGAAAAGTCTACAAACAACATCCTCATATTCCCCAGCCCTCAATCCTTCTATTTCCAAATAGAAACTTTGCAAGTGGTCATCTACTAACATCTTCTCATTTGGATCAAACTTGGGCAGCATCTTTTCAAAAGATTGAGGTAAATCATGCAAAGGAGGTGTTAGGTTTAAAGGTGATCTGGCTTTCCAAGCAGGTGGTGGATTTGGTGGGTTGGGTGGCTGATTTGCGTTTACACCTACCATGAGTCTGGGTGGAGAGTGAGGTGGTGAATGAATAGGAGCATGAACAGGAGAACCGTAAGGAGTATCTGGGCCTACTTGATTCAAAGGCTGCACAACTTCCTGTAAGGCTGTTTCTACAAGTTCTTACAAATATCCAACCAACACTGAGTCTTCCAATACAGGACAATATTTCCTTTTATATCCTCTTCGGGGTAAATCAGGGATGATGGGTAATCCTCCAATACTCTTTACATACGCCCAATACTCTTTACATATGCCCTAGTATGTCTTCTCAGATCATTAACAACTTCGCTGTCCATAGAATACAAATGCTCTCTACCCTTCTCTTCAGGAATTGGATTGGTAAACAAACTGCCTTATGAAATGTCACCGGTGGAATAATCTTGAGAAAACAGGTTTCCTTGGCCAGCCATGCACTGACGGCCCTCCTTCTAGCACCAGAAACTGTTGAGGCCTGGAAAATCCCAGGCAACAATAGCAAGGGATTCTCCCCAATCAACGTTCCCAACTAGCCCATGACTGTTTGGTGTAGGGAATCCATCCGGTTTGCATTCCGGCTACCGTAGGTCAAGTAACAAAAATAAAAAGGTTTTACCGGTTGTGGCCCGGTCCACCGTGTATATTTTTGTGTTTTTAGTTTTAAGTATGACATGCAAATGCCTATCTAAAATTCAAATTGATTGAGAATGCAAGGATTGTTCACAATGTGATGCATAGGTTCTTACCTCTTGTCTTGGACTCGCTTGCATCCAAATCACAAACAGCAGGAAATTAAAACTAGCTACCTAACCTATCCCTAGGGAGCAAGATTATCACTTATTAGTGAGTAATGTATTTTGTGCATGCATTATAAGAAAAAACAACAGATAGCTGATACTTCTTTCAAACACATGAACATTTAAAGATATTTGAACAACCAGACAGCCAATTGTTTATGAACAACATTCATTATTCATAGTGGAAATTGTCATAAAATAAACCAGATATCACTCATACAAGAACATAAGTTCAAAGAGTTAGAATGATCTCACAGTTAATGCACAAAAAGCTGAAAACTAAATAGTTCCTCTTCAACAAATCCATAGCATAACACTTGAACATTCCACCAAGCTTTCTCCCACAGGAAAACTGTAATTATTTATTGCAAAAGGAAATAGTTCTTCTTACAATATGTCTTCCAATCTAACTGAGAAAAAGTCCCTCTCTTATCTAAATCTTCTATATTTATACAAAAATAACAAAACTGTTGGGCTGCCCATGAATGACTCTTGGGATTCCCCAACTCTTCACCTCCCATCATTAAGTGCTTATCAAAATTACAATATATTACAATAAAACAAATAAAGTGCTCATGAGGAGGGTCCCGCTTGATTATTCAAAAATTTCTTCCATTCTGAAGCCTCTGAGGCAATGCTTTTGAACTCTGAAGGTTCTAAGAAACGAATGTTTATTTCAAATTTAGCAGCCTAATTCCTTATTGCTTCTATTCTAGCTGCGCTCAGGCGAAGTTGGTCCTCAAGCAACTGCACACTAATCACGGAATGAGCTACTTCATTCTTCAGGGTTTTCTCATCTAAGGCTTTGATGTGTTGGATCCTTTGTTCATCTTCTTGATATCCTTTTTGCAACATCTCCAAAAACAGGCTGTGGTATGGAAAAGTAACCATTCTTTGTTCAGCCTCAACCTGGCAGTGATTATAAGTGATCAAAAGTCTCATGGAGAATTCTGCACAAGCCCCCTTTGTCTTCTTGACAACCTTCTTGAATTCTTCGGCTATGTTTATGGAAAACTCCAGCAAATCGTAGTATTACCTTAGGGCTTGTTGATATTTTGAGGGTAACTCTGCAGGAGTTTCTTCATTCACTTCCAATCTCGCCATCCTTCCTGTCAGGACTTCTAGGATGTCTTGCGATATGTCAACAAAATATGAAGAGGTTTCCAAAATCTCTTCCAACCGATTGTCCACCTGCAAGAACTTGCACCTCTCTTCCTCTATGGCCACTTGTAGCTGGTGCATATTGCTTCTCTGTGCCAGAATGTGCTCCTTGAAAGGCTGAAGACTGACCTGCTGTTCCTTGGCCCTCTTCTAGAGCTGCTGTCGATGAGGTAATCTGTTCTTTAAGTTCTACATTCTGCCCTGAGATTGCCTCTCAGATTCCTCGAAGGTAGCCTTCTGCAGCTCCAAATCCCCTATCCTGCTTAGCAGTTTCTCCATTTCTACCCTCAACCCTTGACATTCCTGCTGCACTTTCTCCAGACTTTCTTGGTCAGCCTCCATACATCTCTTTTCTACTTGGAGGGACTGGAGCTCAACTTTTGAAGACTTTATTTCTCATTGTATGTCTTCAAACTTTCTTTTCAACCTATTATTTTCCTCTCTTTCCTTTCTCGGGGTATCTTTGAGCTGGGAAGAGGACTTCTTTGACTATTCAAGATTAGTCATTATTCAATCTACATTTTACTCAAAAGCATGGTTCAATGCAGCCCTCACTTTGATAGTGAACCTGGGGTCCTTGTCTGTCCCATATACTACAGTTGTATCATTTATCATTTTACCAGACTGCTCCCCAATTTCGACCTTTCTCTCGGTCCTTTTTACTATCCTTTTCCTTTCCCTATCATAAAAGATAGTGTTGAAATATGGTACCTCCTCCCCTTTCTTCTGCTCAAAAGGGATTAGCCTAAGAGTGGGGACCATAGCCTATCCTTGTGTGCTGCTAGCAGCTGCCTCAAGATCTTGAATATTAGGGTTCCCCAAGTCTTGAGCCTGACTATCTACTGTATCAGAAGTTGATTACTCTGTCACTGTCTCTGTCAGCTTTAGCGTTTTAGCTTCCTGCTTCTTCAGCTCCTCATCTGTCTTTATTTTCTTTTCTTCTTCCTCGCTCTTGGCAGCTTCTTCTACCTTTCTAGTTGCTTCTTGTGCAGCTCTTCTCTTTTCTTCCTCCTCTCCTTTTAACTAGCTTACAGCCTCTTGTGCTAGTCTCCTAGCATCTTCATTTATTTTTCTAGTTTCTTCCTCCTCTACCTTTGCTTGCTCATCCTATCCTTTTCTGCCTTTGGTGGTGATTTTCTTCTTAAACCTTCTTCTTAAGGATGTTATATTTTGTGTGCTACGGAAAACAGATTCTTCTCTGTCCTAGTGGCTGTTGTATTCAAAATGTACATTTGCCTCTTTGCAGCGCTCTGCCACCTTATTCTGGGAATCATTCCTGTGGAAATGCATTTCCCCAACTCTTCCACGAATTCGTCAGCTTTTTTTTACTCTTGTGAACTTATAACTTCCCAACCTGAATGGTAAAGGAGGGTAAGCTACTTTTTTATGTTTGACAGAAAACTCCCTATGCCATCTAGAAAGACTTGTCTAACTGCCTCTTTGTGGACTATATAGTCAGTGGCATATCTCGGCAGTAGGGAGGGTGCTCTGGAGCATCCAAACATTCTGAAATATAATTCATTCTCTGTCAGATAGTAGTTTGCATATTCCTTAATCCCCTGAAATTATTCTTATGACATACAGTTACACTCCTTTAAGAAGATCAATGTATATAGGGGCATGATGAAGTGCTCACACACTTACCTATAGTGATTGTGGTATTTGTGGGCCCACAGTGGCTTGTATGCTGAGTAGACTGGTGTTCTTTCCCGATCCCAAATACACCTTAGATTTGGGAAGGGTTGGTTGCATAGTATGCAATCAATCAATATAGAGCTCATGTAGAACTCTGATCTCTTCTAGGACACCCCTCCTAATGCTGAAGCAATGTAGGCTGAGAGGCTGTTGGACACAATTTTTGCCGAGTTGAACACTGTCCCCTGTGTTGCAACATAGAAAATGATAGGCACCCACTCCAATTTGAAGCTTTTACTGTGGGCCCTCCTGAAAATCCTGTTCAGCATCAGGGCAATGAACCTATAAGGGGTTCTTAGATTTGCAGTGTCATATTCCCCGGTCGGCCTAGTTCTAAAGTTCTTGCTAGGCATGAGCATCCTCTTCAGTGTCTCAACTAGGTCCATCTTAATTTCCTTTAGCCATTCCTTAGTCAAGTACACTTGTGCTTCTGGTAAGTGGTAGGCCAGTGCCACATACCCAAGGCTATAAGTAGCATAACCCTATTTATCAACATTTTCCAAAATCATGGTGGTTACATCTTCCCTGGACAGAATCCACCCAATCACCTCTGAACATGGAAAAAGCTCATGTCTAGTAGCAATTTTCATCAATGAAGATCTCTCTATATTGGCATAGATGGTTTCTTCTTCAAGTCCTATGTCAAGTACTTCTTGATGGGTTATTAATCTGTAAATTCCCCGCCATTGATATTCGGGTTCCACACCAACTATGCATTTGGTGTCTTCGTAGGTGTATTCGACTCTGGTAATGATTTCAACTTTGGGTTCCTCTTCTACTATGGGAGCCTTCTTCTTCTGACATTTAGACTTCTTGGATTCTGAGGAATTTCCGTGTCATATACAGAAATTGCTTTTAGGTTCTGTTGGGTCATTTCCAGATAACATTCAAAATAGAGACAACTGTATAAGCATTTTACCTCATCTATGCTGAACATGAGTGTAGCTATGAAGAATAAACAACAATGCTCAAAAAACCAAAATCTCCTGCCCAAAAACTAAAACCAGCTTATGACCAACAATTGCAGAATTAACCTAGAAAAACATGGCCTTTCTAAAACGACGAAAAACCCTCTTCCTAATGCTGAATAGAAAATAGTCTCAAAAGACCCCCCCTCGGCACTTTGGATTACAACGCTATGCAGAAAAATATGGTGCCTAAGCTCAAGTGAGGACGTTGTAAGTTGTAGCTCACTAGAAGATAAGGGGAAGCTACTTGCTGTAAAAAACACTCACTTCACAGTCTGAATAGGTAATGCATTCAGAACCTAAATGGGTCGGGGTCCATGCTCAAGCTTGAACAATCTCATCCTAAGCAGGAAGTAAAAAACAACCACGCAGCCCTGGTTCATAAAAGCGAGGGAGACGATACAATGAAACAAAACCTCGACATCTCGACAAAAAACCTTGAAAACGACCTCCCCGGACGGCCACACGCAGACTGGAGGAAACTGGTGCGGACAATGTAACAGCCGTCTGCACCGGTTTCCCCAGCAATCGAGTGCGGTCTGCAAACCCCCAACGGACGTGAGAGTCATCATCAAGTGAACTACAAAGAATCCCCACTGGGCAGCCATACTATTTAGCTTGAATATATATACAGGCCGGGATGGGAAAACCTAGGAAACCGACGAACCCGTAAAAGAAACCAAGTTTTGCAGACCAGCAAAACAGAGGAAGAATAAACATGTCTCAAGCAAAAAAAAATCGATCAAGCGGACAAGATAAATCAAACTATCAGAATCATAAGGTTTTCTAGAGCCGCAATGACGAAAGTTGAAAAGAACCAAAAACTGACGAAACAGAAAGGCGAGGATTGGAAAAGGATGAAACAACTCTCGAAAAAATTCATAGAACCCTCTCCGTAATGGTGGAAGACGTATAGACAAAGGTTCCGACGGAATCTCAAAATAGCTGCCGATAAAGAAAACGCATCGGAGGCCAAAAACATTTGAATTGGAGGTGATGTCCTATTACCTTCCGAAACGGTGGGCATGCATACAACTAGACTTCCGACTCAAAATTCTAAACACTTCTGATAGCAAGGCAAAAATAATTCAAACATTAAAACATTTCCCGCATAAAAGTAATCTTTATTCAAACATCAAGCAAAACCAAAAAACTGAGCAAAAACAAATTAAAGGAGGGTCCCAAAAATTTTCGAATTTTGGGAAAATGTTGCAGCTGCAACAGTGGGGATGTCCTTAAATGTCATGGGCATATAGTATTCATGTGGGGGTTCTTGCATACTTATGTGGGCATGTTCTTACATGTCACAAGAATTTCAATGATATGTGGGCAGTTGACTTACAGAAAACATCTCCGTGGGCAAAAAAATACTTATACTGGATCTACTACTATTTTTTAACCACCTGGTCCTGAAGTTTCCTTAACCTATGCTTTTCTCGATGCCTTAGTGACCTTCACCTTTTCTTATGGGTCTCAGTCTCAATCTTCCAATGTCCCTCTGCATAGCTTTTGGATATGAAGGGGGTGGATAGCCTTGAGGATAGAAAACCCCAAAAGATGGTATACCATTAAAATTGAGCTAAATCTGAACAACCACCCAATAAAGAGCAGCCACTAGGAAGAACTGGTACTATAAAAATTGAGTCAAACAAGAAATTGATATGTGTCCGGTGCAACTTAAGCGTTTCTCCACACTCACAAAATAGATTTTTGGTTGTGTCAAGGAAGGGGTTTGCTGAATGAACAAGAGTTTCCTCATCTGCAATCTTGGAACCTCCTCTACAACCTTGGGCCTAGTTCGTGGGTGAGGTAACTAAAAAAAATCCTCTGCAACCTCAGGATTAGTTCATGGGTGAGGTAAGTGAACGATGTAAAATTTCGTTGTCGCGAAAGGGGGAAGGTAATATGGATAGTTTTATTTGTTTGTTGTTTTTTTAATGTTTATTAATTATTCTTGCTACTGTAGTCGGCAAGATTATCATGATAATTGTCTTTATGGCCATCATTGTCATCATAGAGAACATCATAGAGAACGATTTGTCATATGAGTGTAACATGGTGACCATTTCAAAGTTTGACACACAGAGGATGCTTAATAAAGACCATCTCGTGGTTCTTATTTCCTATGCCATTGTCAAAGGCCATACTAACACATGAAAAACCAAAATAGTGGGTGAAGGTATGAAGTTATTGTAAACTAGGGTGGTTTATTTTTGTTTTTGGGAGCTATGAGTATGGGAGGGATTTATTTTTCGTTCCTTCGGATACATCCACTATCAAGAGGATTTTCATCGCATTTAAAGGGAGCACAATATGAGTGTTGATGTTTTATCCAAGGAAGCACTTTCTATTGAGAAGGGAAAACTCTCCTATATTGAGATGTTGGATGGAGAGTATATTGGGAGTGATACCATCATGTTATTTTATTGTTACGTTATTCAACATAGTTGCTGTGGATTACTGTTGGCAGGCAACACCCTTCGAAGCATTTTTTTAACACAAATAATTTAAAGTTTTGGTAATGTTCAAGCAATATCGATTCTTTCGTCTTGATAAGAAAACTCATCATTGATATCTTAGGAGTGCCCTAAGAATCTTTGATTCTTAGGGCACTCCTGACAGGAACTTACTTGACTAATCCATTTCGACTGATTGAACATTAGTAGTAGCAAAAAATTCAACTCTTGTGGTCTTAATTCTTCATTTCTGTCAATCATCAGAAGGATCATAATTACAGAACATTAGTAGCTCTTATTTTTCACTCATCATTCGTGTTTGATTAAAATCAAATGAATTTATTTTGTTATCAATCGAAAATATGTACTACATGATGTGATAACTGTATTTTCTAAATTCAGGTGGAAAATTTGGTAAAGCTTCATCACTTCTGAATCATTTATACTGTCTTAGTTGTCAAAAATTTTAAGGTGAATTTAGTATGAATCCTCATAAACCCTACTATATTCCATGTTCATCACTTATTTCAAATTCATATTTTTGAAATAGGTTGATATTAGAGTTTGTGATGAAGGTCTAAAGTTACTTCTTAAGTTTTTGACATTGGTTTGGTCATATCATCAAATTATTTTCTGATCAGTTTTAACCTTTACCCTAAGATATTAATTTTATGCTAAGACGATTATATTTTTGTGATTGAATTCGTTGAATGAAGAATGAAGGTTTTGGAAAGTATTGAGTCATGTGTTAAAAAATGGTGAATCAACCTCCATTACTACCACGTTATGAAATCACAATGAATGATAGAGTAATGGTGGAATTAAGGTTTTGGTAGTCATGCCATTCGATGGTTGATATCTGTCAATTCAGAATCATGCAAACATCACTTGCCATAACTCACCTGTGTGACTATCCTATAGCTCATTATGCTTTGGTAAGTCATCTTCGGAACCTATTGTCTCTTCCAATTCACAATATGATGGACTTACAGGAGGGTTTTCAGGGTTTTAATGAAATAGGGTATTTTGGAGTGTTGCTAGTAATGCCTATACTATTGATGAAATGATTGCATCTTGTAATCTGTGTTTAAAAAACCCTAGAGGTTTGTGTATCCGTTGCCATGGCTTCAGTATCTAGATTCGAACTTATTGGTGATGAATACCTGTATCATGCTCCATAATGTTGAGACATTGTGTCGAGATATGGATGGTTGGAATTCCTTCGGAAATTTTCTGGTTTTAATATGGCAGTTTCTAAGGCATTCGTAGAGTCTTTTGATGGGATTCGTGCACAGGTAGGAGACGTTGAGATTAAGCTGTCTGAGAAGTTCATTTCTCGAGCTATTTACTTGCCACAGACTAGTGAGAAGTGGTATAAAGGAAACCATATTAAGAATGACCAGTGGAAAGGGTTTCTTACCCCTGCTCATCGGAAAACTAAGTTCAAATCTGGTTTCCCATCCTGGTTATTAATGAAAAAGTGAAGGGCTCTTCTGGAGCTAGTCATCAGGTATGTAACTTGTGAGGGTAGGCTATCTTAGACGCAATTTTATCACCTGCGACTGTTGTTGATATTTAAGGGTTACCCTGTCAATATTCCCTTTTTCTTTTTAAACAGTTTGCATAAAATGGTGACCACTTATCAGTCTAATGTTGGCGACAAAAGTAGGAGTTTATTTCACCATGGGTTAATTAAGATTCTTATGTCCAATCGGTTGAAAGAATTAGGTCAGACCTGGGATGCTTTCCTTGTGAGAAATGGGTTTGGGGTTAACGAGGAATGGCCCAAACAGAGGCCTAGGGTTCGACGTTGGTGAGTAAACAATGAAGAGGCTGAGCTTGAAGCCGAGGACTCTGGTTCTCAAGATGATTTGAGCGATGAAGGGTTTCAGCCTGATCAAACCCTAAGTTTGGATGATGTGAAAATTGAGGTGGAAACTAGCGTTGAAACTCCTGCGAATAATTTTCAGGGTCGAGGAAGGAAACCCTCAACTCCTTTAACCTATCAAGACAAGAGTTCTTCCCATACACAGGTTAATACAAAGCAAACAAAGTCTGAAATTCAGACTAGCAGTGCTATGAGCAAACCGGCTATACGAAGAACCACATGCAGTATGAAAGCCGCTCTGCTTGCCAAGAGGAATTTGAGCGTTGGAGATGTCTCAGTTATTGAACTGAGTGATTCTTCAGACCTTCGACCGAATCCAACCACCATAGCCCCATCTATGTTAGATCTGAAATACGTCTCTATATCTGCAGACAAGGAGGTTGACAGTCAACAAGTAAATCATGAGGGTAGTCAAGAAATTGACAGAAAGCCCCACTTAACTGAAGAAGCCCAAGTAAACTTGGAAAAAGACCAAACTGATCCAAATCCTCATGCTCAATTGATTTCTTCCCTGCAAACAGACTTGAAAGAAGCACAAGTTATTCAAACATTCACCCTAGAAGAAATTAAAGCTTTAAAAGATGAATTGATCACCTGGGTTGAGAAATGGGACATGATAAGAGGGAAGAAGTTAAAATGAAAAAGAATGATGAAAAGGATTTTGTTAAAGAATAAAAAATTGAAAAGACATAATAGAGTTAATAGGACCATGGCTGTCAGGTTTAGGGCTAAATTAAACAAAGCTAGGAGAAGTGTGCCCATCCGATTCTCAGTTGAGTCGGCCTTAAAAACTTGATACTTTGTCTTTGGTGACTTCTAAATTTTGTCTTTTATGTCTTACAATATGCTTACAGAGGTTTTTGGATAAATTCTTACAGGTTAGTAATGTTTTGGGTTCATCAATTTCAGTTCAATTCATGATTTAAATGATTAAATCAAGATATCTACAGAATTAAAATTCTGCAGATATCTCGCTCATGCTTAATTTATCATCATTTAAATTTTGCTAAAACAATGTTTTGTTAATATGTACAGGTGTCAAAGAAACCGTTGGGATGAAACTAGATGCTGGTCTGCCTTCGTGTCTTTTGATCGTGTGCGACTACTCAATGAAGATTGTTCGGGACTTACAACCGATTTGATGCTCAGTTATCACTTCGTTCCTATTTCTAAGTTTTTGTTAGCATGGATTACCCAGTATGGTGTTACTATGATTGGGAGAAATTAATGCTGGAACTTTTCCAGTAAGTTAAAACTCTGGACATATCTTTCTTTCTAGATGATTTTTTTAACAATGTGCCTATGAAGTTGTTCATCGTTACACCTTATTTGGATAAGATTAGAATCTTTCCTAAGAAATAGGATTTCTAGTTAGTCAGTTACAGTCTTTTATTTTTCCTTTATAAGCAACTTTAGAACTGAAGCAAGGGGTTGGAATCCTGAGACTAGTGATAAATGAATTTACTACAACAACTTAATATTATTCTATTTTATTGGTGTTCCTCTAGAACTTTTTCTGAGGATTGCTATGTTTTATGGACATGTTGAAGACATTAGCTAAGTCTATCAATCATTATCATGCTGTCTTAATATTGTTTTCCAGTGTTAAATTTATTTTCATATGTATATATCTTTATATTATATGTGAAAATTCTTGTTAATGGATTCTGAACAAAGTACTTAGTGTTGAAGAATGAATAACTAATTGTCATACAGAAAAGTGAATGAATTTCTTCATATTCCTTTTCTTTAGTTGATAATGATATAATTTCATACAAAGTGCTAACTGTGTAAGGTGAACTTATTCATTTCGGTGTTAGTGCTTAGGTGTAACTTCTTTTTATGCTTCAATACTATGTTAAAGTTATTCTGGTTATGAGTTTTGTTTCATTTGCAAATTGATTTATGATAAAATATTATTTTATTGTAATTTGATTCAAATCTGTACCTGCTGATAGTAGGCTTTCCTAATATTGCAGGATCATAGATTAAATTTTTAAATGAAACTTGTTATCTGATTATCAATTTCAGCTCCCATTTTTTGGGATAGTTATATTGCATCTTAGGTCATTATAGATAGAGATTAGGAGCTACTATTATTTGTTGTTTTAGTTTAAGATATTTATGAGTATTAGTTAGTTATTTTTTAGATATTTAGTTGATTTAAGCTCTATTTGACTAAATAGATCTTACCATATATGTCTTAAGAGACTCTCTACTTTGAGAGCATATTTCACAGGCAGCAGGGCCTTTAACCTGTGGAAAATAGTTACACCAAACACATACAATATTGTTGTAAGTCAAGTGTGTGGGCTGTTTTTCAGTAGTTGGCCACAATACCCCATAGGTTACATTTCTCGTCCAACAATTACTCATCTTTCTTAGAAAATATTCAAGTTTTTTTGAGCCTTTGAATATGCTCTACTGACCGCTCCTTTGGATGAGTTGTTTTCATGGCATATAAATGCCTTACTTCGGGGGGATTTTCACTTTACCCCCTAGGTGCTTCCTTGGATAAGCCTTCAAGTTTCATTATGTGCTTCTTTTGACTACGTGGAATGTCTTTTAGGTGCTAGATTGAGGCTTGATTTTGTACACCCTTTGATTATGGGTTGTAGGATACGTTTTTGACATAGACTAGATACTTTGTATTGACAAAAGTATAAGGTATAAGATATTTTTTAAATTATTAAAACCAATTGAAAATGTAATTTTGAATTTATAGAAAGTGTTTGTTGTTTTTAGCAGTTGGGCCATACTACAACATGAAAAACCAAAATAGTGGGTGAAGGTATGAAGGTATTGTGAACTCGGGTGGTTTATTTTTGTTTTTGGGAGCTATGAGTATGTGAGGGGTTTCTTTTTCATGCCTGGGGATACATCCACTATCAAGAATACTTTCAACACATTTAAAGGCAACACAATATGATCACTGATGTTTTATCCAAGGAAGTACTTTCTCTTGATATGGGAAAACTCTCATATATTGAGATGTTGGATGGAGACTCTTTTGGGAGCGATACCATCATTTTATTTTAAGTTATGTTATTCAACATAACTGTTGTGGATTACTCATCTTTCTTAGAAAAGATTCAAGTTTTTTTTAGCCTTTGACTATGCTCTATTGACTGCTTCTTTGGATGAGTTGTTTTCATGGCATATAAATGCCTTACTTTGGGGGGATTTTAACTTTACCCCCTAGGTTCTTCCTTAGATAATCCTTCAAGGCTCATTATGTTCTTCTTTTGACTGCGTGGAATGTATTTCAGGTGTTGTATTGAGGCTTTGTTTTGTATACCCTTTGATGATGGGTTGCAAGATACATTTTTGACATAAACTAGGTGCTTTTTATTGACAGAGGTATAAGATATAAGATATTTTTGAAATTATTAAAACCAATTAAAAATGTAATATTGAAGTAGTAGAAAGTGTTGTTTTTTTTACCAGTTGGGACATAGTACAACATGAAAAACCAAAATAGTGGGTGAAGGTATGAAGGTATTGTGAGCTAGGGTGGTTTATTTTTATTGTTGGGAGCTATGAGTATGGGATGGATTTCTTTTTCGTGCCTGGGGACACATCCACTATCAAGAAGACTTTCAACACATTTAAAGCAATCACAATATGAGTGTTGATGTTTTATCCAAGGAAGCACTTTCTCTTGAGATGGGAAAACTCTCCTATATTGAGATGTTGGATGGAGAGTCTATTGGGAGCGATACCATCCTGTTATTTTAAGCTATGTTATTCAACATAACTTCCATGGATTACTCATCTTTCTTAGAAAAGATTCAAGTTTTTTTGAGCCTTTGACTATGCTCTACTAACTTCTCCTTTGGATGAGTTGTTTTCATGGAATATAAATGCCTTACTTAAGGGGGATTTTCACTTTACCCCCTATGTTCTTCCTTAGATAATCGTTCAAGGCTCATTATGTGCTTCTTTTGACTGCATGGAATGTATTTTTGGTGCTGGATTGAGGATTTCTTTTGTACACCCTTTGATGATGGGTTGTAGGATACGTTTTTTACATAGACTGGGTACTTTGTATTGACAAAAGTATAAGACATAAGATATTTTTGAAATTATTAAAATCAATTGAAAATGCAATTTTGAAGTTATCGAAAGTGTTTGTTGTTTTTACCAGTTGGGATTCCACGATAAAAAAATTTCTTTGTATCTTGTTGATTCTATTTGTTATTTATTATTTTAAAAGTGGATAAAATTGTGAAAAATGTAACAATACTGATTCACCCCCCCCCCTTCAGTATTGTCCAATATTGTAGCATTTAAATGATTATGGTTATTAATGTTTTTGTTTTCATTACTTTAATGATTATTAATGCATCTCTCTATTTTATAGTATTGTGTTGATGAAAGCAATTAATATACCTATCAATGCTTCTTCACTTTATTTTCTTTTCTTTATCTAACCATACTGCTCCCCCTGAAACCTTGATGGTCTGTTCATCTCAAGATATTTAATTTTTCTTGCATATATATTCAGAATCGATGAAAAGTAATATCTCACAAATGTAGATTTCTGCAAACATATTGTACCTAATTTATTCCTACATTTAACTTCATCTATTGCTATCACTGTCTGTTGGGAATTTTTCAACCTTCTGTGCATTTCTGTGGCCATTTGTCTAGACATGCATGCATATGTTTGACACCTATGGGAATTTAATAAGGTAGCGTGGAATTTTATCAATCCAATGGGCATTTACAAACTGGCTACAGGGAATTTCTCAATAGGATGCAGACATTTTCCCAAATCAATTGCTTATCCAAATTGGAGAATTGATGTAAGTGTATTCTAAAACTTATATGTGGGCATATTTTATTAAATTTGCAGAGTGATCTAGGGACTAGACACAAGTCTCATCAAATATTAATAACAAATAACTCATGAAAATGGTGTAACCAGGCTACGGAATGAGTAGCCACTCTATATATTCACACAAAGAATGAGTAATTACATTACAATGGCATGCTACAAGCATGAATGACTAGCAATTTGAATCCTCAAGGAGGTCATTCAAATTGAATGAGTGAGTCTAGCTTAACTAAATGTAAGCCACCGTCAACACTCAAGTTAACCACTGATCAAAACCCTAATTTACTCAACTAAGCCCTAACTGAAGTCGAAGTGTAATAAATGATTGAGTCTTAACTGAAAGTGATCAGACACATGTCACAACAAGCCAACCATCAAGTGGTAGCACTTCAATGACTCCAATGAACCCCGATGAGGTTAACTGAAGTGTTACTAAACATCAGAAGTGGTTGGAGGTGCCCCTGTTGACTCCAGTTCTTTAAATAATCATTAAATAATGAATTTAATGAGGAGAGGCACCTTCATTGCTATGTTTAACTAATTTTAACCATCAGTTAGCAATAAAGTGCATTAATGACACTCAGATCACCCCTGGAGTGCTCCAATTAGCCTCCCCAAATGTAGGAGAAGGCTAAATTAGCCTCCTTGACTGAAGGTAGGCGTGGGTGTGATCTAGCTAATGTCATTTAATGCTCCACTAATGTCAATTAGGTCAATAATACTTAGGATAGTGGTTTAACTAGACCAAATTGACCAAAATGAGTGTGTATGGTCGTAAATGTCTCCAACACCCCCCTTAAGCTATACTCAGGAGGAGTTAGAAAACATAAATGCATAAAAATTCTAGGGCTGTGAAAACTAAGGCCATAGGTCACCTTGTACAGTGCTGAAACTAAAACAATGCTAAAAAGCAAACTAAGTGAGGAAAAGAGGGAAAACCCAGTGGGAAAAACCCCCACTCAAGATGAACACTGAAACTAGTCTGAATCACCCTAATGAAATCACCCCAACAGTGAATGAAGGTAAGTGAACTTCTTTTCTGAAAATCTCTTGGTGAAGATGTCTGTAATCTTCTCATCAGTCAGGCAATATTGTAGAATGATGGTCCTGTCATGCACTAGCTCCCTGATATAGTGCATGTGGATCTCTACATGATTGGTCCTCTGCCTGGTATTTGGATCTGTGGATATATTAATAGCACTTTTATTGTCACAGAAGAGGATAGTGGACAAAGGACTACCAATATCAAACTCTGAAAGAATTCCTTGCAACCAAAATGCTTGGATGCAAGCATTCACCGCTCCTCGATACCCAGCCTTTTCTGAAGATAGAGCTATGGCAGCCTGCTTTTTGATATACCAGCAAATGGGGCCACCACCAAACATGAATACATATCCGTAAGTAGAATTCTGATCAATAGAATCACCTAGCCAATTGGAATTTGTGTATCGAACCAGCTCTAGCTCGGAGTCTGCAGCATAGTGAATGTCGTAGGTCCTGGTTCCCTGAATATACTGGAGGATCCTCTTGAATGACTTCCAATGAAGATCATGAGGAGGCTGCATATATCTTGATACAGCATTCATGGCATAACATATATCAGGCCGATAATGTGCCAAGTACAAAAAGCTACCAATCAGTTGTCGATAGATAGTGCACTCCATGGGAGGTGTGCTTTTTCCTTCTTCAAGGTTGATCCCTGAAAGGAAAGGGAATGGTGCAGGACTACATTCAGCCATGTTAAACTTGAATAAAAGGTCTGAAATGTATTTTTACTGAGTGACCATTATCCCATCATAATTTTGCTCAATTTTGAGCCCCAAAAATTGTTTTAGGAGCCCCAAATCACTCATTTCAAAGGCATTGTGGAGAGTAGTTTGATGGTTGAAATGGAAGCAACTGTGCTACATGTTATCAGTAAGTCATCAACATATAAAACAATAATAATTAAATTACCATCATACTGCTGTAAATACACATTTGGATCTGATCTACACCTTTGGCATTTTCTCGAGAGAAGGAAGGCATCCATCTTAGAATACCACTCTCTTGGGGCCTGTTTTAACCCGTATAGTGACTTCTTTAGCTTGCAAACCAAAGAGGGATCAATGATGTATCCCTCAGGATGCTTCATGTATATCTCCTCATGAATATCTCCATGCAGAAAGGAGGACTTAACATCCATATGATGCACTTCCCAGTGCTTAGATGCTGAAATTGCCAAAACTAGGCGGATGGAGTCCATTTTTGCAACCGGTGCAAAGGTCTCATGGTAGTCCACACCTTGGACCTTAGAGAAACCTTTTTCCACCAGTATTGCCTTATATTTTTAGGTTCTTCCATCAGCAGCAACCTTGGTCCAAAACACCCACTTGCATTGAACCAATTTCCTTCCCGGAGGAAGAGAATTTAGCTCCCAAGTAGTGTTTTTCTGAAGAGAATTCATCTCTTCATCCATGGAAACTTGCCATATCGGATCCTTCTGAGCATGGTAGTATGATTTTGGGTCTGAAATAATCATAAAATAGAAAGTTTCATACAGCAAATTATCAGGACAAGAGAGCACAATACCTTCTCTTTGGAAATCAGACCGGGTTCTCCTTCGATCATTCGGCTTTCTAATGTTATCTCCTGCGGAGGAGAGTGTCTATCGAGCCCATGTGGGAAGATGATTTTGTACTTCAGGTTTTGATTCAGAATATGATGATTTCTGCACACTAATATAATAAATCAAAGGATCAAAATCAGGGTCATCACCCCCAATTTCATCATCCAAATATTCAGTAGAATAGGAAGGAAATTCAGCAGTTTTCTCCTTCACTAGTTCCACCTCTTGAAGAGGCTCATCGAACTTGACACTTCTCTCGATGATGATCTATTTTGTTTTGATATACAGTAGATTGAAACCTTTTGATTCATTAAGATACCCAATAAACATACATTCTATGCTTTGCTGTTGCAAAGCCCTTCTTTTATCAAGTGGAATACGGGCCCATGTAGTGGACCCAAACACCCGCAGGTTCGACACATCTGGCTTGTGTCCGAAGTATGCTTTGAAAGGGGTCTTCCATTTCATGTATGAGTGTGGAACCCTTTTCTAAATGTATGTTTCAGCATGCATGGCTTCATCCCACAAATTTGCAGCCAACTTCTTTGATTCCAACATACAGGTGGTCATCTCCTTGAGAGACCGATTCTTCCTTTCCGCTACTCCGTTCTGCTGGGGAGTGTAGGGAATTGAATGTTGGGCATGAATACAACTTTGGGAGAATATGTGCAGAAAATAATTACTAACATAATCCCTGCCATTATCAGATCTCAATATCTTGATCTTAAGCCCAGAGGCATTCTCGATCAAGGCCTTCAGTTCAGAAAATTTTTCACATACTTCAGACTTCTTTTTGAGAAAGAAGACCCATGTGTACCTTGAAAAATCGTCAATAAAAGTTAGAAGATACCTTGATCCATTCATGGATGTGACAGGAATCAGACAACTGATATCAGAATGTGTCAGCCCCAATATGCATGTAGCTCGGTTTGCGTTCCCTCGATCGAACTTGTGCTCAGGGTGTTTTCCAATCACACAACCCTTGCAATTTCCAGTGGTTGCCTTGATGACCGGGAGGCCTTCAACCATGGATTTTTTCTCTAATTGCTACAAATATTTGAAATTTAGATGGCCAAACCTTTCATGCCACATCCTACTAACTTCATTTCCATGAGTTAGCAGAGTAGTGGGCTTTGCATCCGCAACAAATTGAGAGAACTCATAGGATTTTGCATGATGGTTTGCAAGGCCTTTAGCAATGAGTTTCCCGGATGCAAGCTCTGTTATCTCAACATGATTTGGGCTGAAAGAAACTCTCTTAGGCACTCCTGTATGTGTCATCTTACAGACACTAAGAATATTTGATTCCAGAGACGGTACATACAAAACATTTGAAAAATAACCATTCTCAAGATCAACCGTACCTTGTCCTTCTGAAATGATGGTGGAGTCATCTCCCATGTGGATGGGGATGGATTTT
This sequence comes from Pseudotsuga menziesii, assembly GCA_001517045.1. Taxonomy (NCBI): domain Eukaryota; kingdom Viridiplantae; phylum Streptophyta; class Pinopsida; order Pinales; family Pinaceae; genus Pseudotsuga; species Pseudotsuga menziesii. The sequence continues at coordinate 128,320 of LPNX010481947.1, forward strand.
CCAGTCTCCAAGGATGAAAAGGATTCTCTTTCATCCATCATGTGGTTCAAACCTCCAGAATCAATCAAGAGTGTTTTGGACTTCGAAGTGCTTGCCATGATGGCATGACCTTTTTCATGTTGTGGTTCCCGATCTTGCTGATATCTCCTCCAAAATCTTTTCAAAATATTGATGTGATTTCTCTCAAGGAGAGAGGTAGCTTCATCAAGATTCTTCTTCATGTAGGCATGTTCAGGGTGGAAGCCCTTCCTGCAATATGAACACTTGAGTTTTTCCTTTCCATGGTGCCCTTTTCCTTTGTTCTTCCTTGAGCCGGAAGACTCATCATGTTGCTGGTTTTCAACTCTAGGCTTAGGAGCTTCGAATTTAGCTTTTGGGTTCTTCTGCTGCTTTCCTTTACCCTTCAAATATTTGGGCCCCGAGACATGGAGGGCTTGATCACGGGAGGATATGATGATCCCCATCTAGACAAGCTTATCATGTTCACTTGTTAGGGACTCAATGTAGGCATTCAGTGTAGGCATCTTCCATCTAGGGGTTGTGAGCTTCCCCGCACGAAATGTAGGTACAAAAATTGAATAATCAACTCCAAGTTTGGAGAGCATGGTGAGGATGAGCTGATCATCCTCCTTCTCCACTTTGCATTGCTTCAAGAGTAAGACAGTGTGCTTGAACTTTGTGAAAAAGTCATTCAATGTCTCAAAATTGGAATGCTGGAGAGACATTAATTCATTTTCGAGTTGGTAAACTCTCAAATCATCTTGCTTTCCATATAGGGTTTCCAATTTGCCCCAATACTGAAAGATGGAAAAGAAGATCCTGGGAAATAGAGAGGCACAAGAATCCGAATGCTTCATCCTTCTTGTTCAAGAATATTGATTTGTCTATAGCAGAACCAAGATCAGGTTCAGTGTCCATGGTGACTCTATAGAGTCCTCTGGAGTGCAACTGAATCTCCATGTCTCCTTTCCATGAGTGGAAATTGAATGGAGTCAAAAGATCTACTGAGGAGGCCATCTGGATCTGCTGGATCTAATTCTTCACCTATAGAAAACCTAAAAATCACAAAATAAATGGCAATGTAAGGCCGGACATCCTGCACATTTTATGCTTTCATCACACCCAGCATAGTCAATCAAGCAAGCTTGATCAACAATTTCTTTACTTGGGGTATTAAGTGGTAAGCCTTGGCTTCTGGTGCAGTGCTGGATTTTTGAGCTATTGCTCAATTTTCATGCAAAAATTTGTAAAAAGGCTTGTTTTTGAGAGATTGAGCTTTGTCCCGCCGTGAGCTCTGATACCATATTAAACTTGCATAGTGATCTAGGGAATAGACACAAGTCTCATCAAAGATTAATAACAAATAACTCATAAAAATGGTGTAATCGGGCTATAGAATGAGCAATTGCTCTGTATATTCACACAAATAATGAGTAATTACATTACAATGTCATGCTGCAAGCATGAATGACTAGCAATTCAAATCCTCAAGGAGTTCATTCGAATTGAATGAGTGAGTCTAGCTTAACTAAATGTAAGGCATAGTCAACACTCAAGGTAACCACTGATCAAAACCCTAATTAACTCAACTGAGCCCTAACTGAAGTTGAAGTGCAATAAATGACTGAGTCTTAACTGAAAGAGATCAGACACATGTCACAGCAAGCCAACCATCAAGTGGTAGTGCTTCAATGACTCCAATGAACCCCGATGAGGTTAATTGAAGTGTAACTGAACATCAGAAGTGGTTGGAGGCGCCCTTGTTGACTCCAGTTCATTAAATAATCAATTTAATGAGGAGAGGCATATTCACTGCTATGTTTAACTAATTGTAACCATCAGTTAGCAATAAAGTGCATTAATGACACTCAGATCACCCCCGGAGTGCTCCAGTTAGCCTCCCCGAATGTAGGAGAAGGCTAAGTTAGCCTCCTTGACTGAAGGTAGGCGTGGGTGTGATCTAGCTGATGTCATTTAATGCTCCACTGATGTCAATTAGGTTAATAATACTTAGGATAGTGGTTTAACTAGGCCAAATTGACCAAAAAGAGTGTGTATGGTGGTAAATGTCTCCAACATATTTCACTAGCTGTGGGAATTTTAACAAGCTGTAGGCATTTTTACTCTATTTCCCTATGAGAATTTTTAACTATATGGGGGCATTTTTACTCTCAAGTGCGGGCATATTTGACACTTGAGGATATTATTGAGGTCTGGATAGCATTTGTTGACTCCAATTGTGGGCATATTGAGGACCCTGCATGCATTTTAATGACATCCCCTTCACTCATGTGGGCATTTTTATTCTGCATGCGTCCATTTTTCATAAGTTTTCCCTCAAATATTGCATTATGCATGTAATACTAAGATCAAATGCTCACAGGGCAATTTTGAACCTTTTGTGCATTTCTGCAGGCATTCTTTACATCAACTAGGAGGATGAGCCAAAAAAGGTTTTGAATACTTGTTCTGTACTTTGCAAGACCTATCCACATCAACTACTTTCTACATTATTGCACCCTTGTGTTCACCTTAAGATCCCCCGTTAGGTTCCATCCACCATATCGCTAACTTATATGACATTTTTTGGAGTACTTTGTTGTCGTTTTTTATTGCAAGTTGTTCATACTACTGTGTTGCTACTGTTTTTTATTTGTGAGGGTTGAATGATCTAATTTACGTTCTTTTCTAGTTCTAGGTTCTCTCCTTTGACAAGTACGTTGGTCTAGTTAAGTCTCATGCAAGTAACCTAATGCTAAAAGGTTGAATAGTGTTTAGAAACATTTTTTTCTGAGCATAAGGGAGCTCTGCCCTAACATCTTATGTTGAGTTATCTTATGTTGAGTTTATAATTGGTTCAGATCTGATATAGCATGATATTGTTATGTATTGTTTTCTTTCATTAACAACTTATATCTGATATATATCGCTACTCGTATTACTGTTATTGTTTTAAGTACTTTAATGGTTATTGTAACTCATTGTTTCTAGGACATGCTCGACATGAAGGATATTGAGGTGTGGTTTTTCTATGCTGGACATGCTTGTCTCATTGTTTAAGTTTTGAGTTTGAATATTTGAGAAAAATAATTATAAAATACAAATTACTTGAATCTACCTAAGAGTTTGCATATTTTGTCCAAATGAGCTGCAATGTGCATTAGACATTTTTTTGGATCTTGTGTCTTTAGAGTGGCACCTTGTGTAGTCCAGTGAATTGAAAGACAGAGAAGGTCCTACTCCTAGTATAATATTAGGATGGGGTGCTACTGAGGTAAATAATTTTGAATTTTCTCCTATTCAATGCCTTTGAGCCTGAAATTTTGGTGAATTTTCAAATATGGAGTGTGACATTTATTTTTCATTTTTTTTCACTAAGTTTCCTTCCTCTACTCTTCAGGTATTTCTAAAAAGGGTCAAAGTATTAAGTCTATGATTACTTCCTTTGATTACTTCAAAATTTCATTGGTCACGACTGATTACTCAACTTCTGGAAGGTCAAGTCTATGGTGGGTATCAGCAATTGATTCATAAAGTTTTCATTTTCATCCTTTATATTGTTATTATGGGTTTGGATTCAACAAGGGAATTCCCACTGTCAATCTCCTTGAACTCTTGATTATTTTTAGCTCTTAGTAAATCATAACCTGCCAAAGTTTTATTCTTATTTTCAATAGGTATCTTGACTGTGTGAGACATAGAGAAGTTTGGATGTTTTTTCGTCTCTAATTCACATGGGGGCTTCACTTGTTTACCAATATCCTATCACGTTAGTTCATATTGTGGGTTTTAAAATTATCAAAAATTGAACCAATATATTGCAGGTATTGGGGGGGATGAGGGGTTTAAGGAGGGGGCAGGTAGGGTGGTTTATAAGGATTGAGGTATAAAAAAGAGGTGGTGGGGAGGTTTTAAGTATTGGGAGGGGGTTTCAACAAAAAGAGATTGGGTCAATATCTCTAGAAATTAAGGGTATTCTTTAATATCCCACGATCGCACATGTTATGTGAGAGGTTCACTAAGTGAAGTCCCCGTGCTAATTCACTGCCTAAAACTGTCAATTTATCTTCTTGGTTTATCTGTACATGAATGTCCTTATTGCAGTGAGATTGGATCCTTGAGTAACTAGGATATAATGTATAAGAAAGTCCCTCATACAGATTGAAAAAAATAACTCTACATCATTTAATATTTGTGCATCATTTTTGTTATCATAGCTATACAACACAAGTTGTGTTAGTAGGTTTGCATATCCACTACCGCTATTTTACTTTGGGGTAAACTTTTCACATTGGTGGTATTGTGGAGATCTAGGTTTTCGAGTAGGTATAAGCATAGTCTATTGCTTCATCCTTAACAATCTAGGTCTAGTTTGATTCTCATAGTGTCACCCTATAATGTAGATGCCAAAGGAAGTGACCATATTGTGGAGTCATGGAGGATTTGCTATTTTTGGCCTTTTGTTGTTTTTCAACATTTATTGGTTGAATTTTGGCAGATTTGGCACTTCCTAGTGCAATTCAATTATGGTGTTTCCTCTTTATTTTTTGGTCCTCAAGGATACAATGCAATTGTCTTGTCTTGATTAGTTTCCTTCCCTACTGAGAGATTGGCCACCATGCACAAGACTACTAGTATTAGATTTTAGAATGAAAGTTAGTACAAGGTGTTGTACAGGACAATACACCCTTGTAACCTAGGTTTCGGGGTTACCAACTCACTAATAGACTTGCAAACAATCAAATTTTACAAAAAATGAAATGAGAACGAGAAGGGAGTTTGGCTTACCTGGTTTATGACGGTTGATCCAAGCTTGGTCTTATCTCACTTCAATCTTCTCCAAAGCTTCTAGGGATGCTTCTCTTCACCTGTAAAGAGCAAATTCTTCAAGAAATATCTCATACATATATATATCGGAATTTAGATGAAACACATATTAATAATATAAACAACATCATTCACTAATCCATATACATGAGAAAAACACAATACAAAGATTGGAAGAAGAATTCTCTTTATTAACAAACAGTGGATAGGTGAAAATACAACCCAGCTTCTGACATAAGGACTCCTATGCAACCGAGGACTCTGATTTCTACTACTCCAAGACTCTGAAGGTATACCACCAGCATAAATTTTCTCTTCTAGAATTGATTGATTAGCCCCATTCCAAGGCCTCTATTTATACATTGGGAAATAGAGTAGTTTTAAAGGTTAGGATGGTTGAGACAGTTGGGATAGTTATGGATTAAGGCCCAACTAATCTCATCTAATCACAATTTATATTTTTTAATTTCGAATTAAGGTACACGTGAGTGTTTATATAAGCAAGGCATGTATGACATGCCTATTTCTCAAAGGTAACTCACGTATTTAATGTACACGTGAGTTGCAATGCACATATTCACATGTGACACGCGAGTTGCAATGCACATAGTTGCGTATGCAACCATAGACTCAGAATAAAAATATATCAGGATGGTCTAGAGATCATGCATCAATGGTCATGCACATCTATAGTGTTTCGGCTACTTCATTCCTAATTGTCCTTTTGTGTACCGGCATAATGGATGTCAGCACTTTGACGGAGAAGTGTCATTTTGGTTGATAACACATGCCCCCTAATGTGTGAGGTCAGAGGGAAACGATGGTCGAAATAAATTACAATCTTTATCTTGGAGAACTCATATGTCCAAGGCAGCAGAGGAAGTACCTAAAACAAATACATATCAATGTCATATACAAAATCATATCTAAGGATGCCATGTTCAATATATTGGAACACTAGCTCCTTTACAATATTTGATTACATCATATGATATGGGTACAAGACCACGTATATTACAAAGGTGGGTTGAAGCCACAATATACAATGACGAGTCTTCAAAATCTTGAAGTTGTGTAACTGATCAAAACATAGTCTTGTGCAACTTAGGTTATAAATGTGAACCTAAGGTCTTCATCAAAATCCAAGGGAACCAGTACAATCCTTACCATGTGAATAGATGAGTTGAAGTTGAACATGGAAATAACTCAAAATATTGTTAATCAATAGGTGAAACTAACAAACTGAAGCAAAGGAATGCACCAATAATGATAGTGAAACCTAAGGTACCATCATCAAAACTCTAGGTCTTTGTCTTCAGGAAGTGCTAATGAGAAACCATACTGTGATGAGGAAGGAAATAGATCCTCCAATGGATCATAAGAGTGACTAGGAAATGGATACAGGAAGGTAGACACAAATGATACTCAGATAGGATAATGATGGAATCAGGATAATAATCATATGCAGGGATAAATACTTGAATAGTGAGCACGACATAGAGATGACCCAAGGCATCATTTAAATTTGTATATAGGACAACTAAACTTATCTATCATGTAGGAGACATGATCAGATTCCCCATGTATAAAGGACAAGTGGAGGAGTAAGAAACTCGAAGTAATAGCGGAGTTGAAAGTGTACACTGAGACATGAGTATCAAAAATTTCAGAGAGTGCTATGTTCAAGGAGGACATGATGCCACTGTATGTAACCCAAAAGGAATACTTCTTCCTTGTCTTTCATGTTAAGTTTTAACGAGTCCAGGAAAGTCAACTCAGCTCTCTCTTCATTTTTGACAAGCTTGAAGAGGGGAGAGAATAATTCTTGATAAAGTCATTGATTCATGGATTTTATGATTTTGAACTAGTACATGATCATTGGTGTTTTCAAGTTTAGAGAATCTGAAAACTATGAAGAAGACTCCAAGGGGGGTGATTTTTCATCCAATTTAGTCTCCTGAGGCCAAAAAGGTATAAAACATACCACAGAAGAACTCTCTTAGCTTTCGAAGAAGTAAGGCACACCTTTTTCGTACTTAGTCAAGGAGGTTCAAAAAAGGTTAAATTGCCACTTACCCAACGCCCCTTCAACAGCAACATATAGCTTGAGTTTTATGAGTGTGAAGGAAAGAAAGATCACTTGGAAAGATCCATTTGGTTATGAGAAATGGGGCTTACAATAGTAAAGTTGATGCTTTGTTCTTTAGGGTTTAGCGAGCATGACAAAGGCATAAAGTATGCTCGGAATATTTTTCATGTTTAGGTCGAGAGCACGAAAAAGTGAAAGCTAAGCTCATACTGGGCAATCATTTTCTATAAATTTAGTCCCTCAGTTCCGGAAAAGTGATAAACCTATACCTGAGAATACTCTTCTCAATTCCGAAGAAAAGAGAGTGTTCCTTTTTCGTATTATTCCACATTGTCCGAAAAATGATAAACTACCACAAATGTGGATTCCCATTCACATATTCTTAATGAGCCTGAATGGACAAGTTTACTTGGCATTCAAGTCTATTTTAAAGAGTTATACCTGGGCCTAAAGAAACTCCATAAGCGTGGGGATCCTTATAAAGGGGATATCTTGTAAAAAGAGACCAAAATGAGGCTTAGTTTGCCATGAAAAATAGCTAAGAAGGCTCCCCTGAAACTATGATAAATGCGGCATGAGTACCAAAAGACAACAATGTGATCTAAACTAGGGTACTCATGGAAGGAAAGACCTATCCACAGAACAAAAATGGTATAGACAAGGTAATAATGGTTAAACACCATAGTCTGTGGTCAAAGTAGTGATCCTAGGGTTAAAATGGATTAGGCATAGATGCAAAAATGAATATGAATGACCAAATTCCTACCCTATATGAGTGAATAACAACTTTAAATGACCTTGGACCTATTGCATTAGGAAAAATGACATGGAATCAGTGTTATATCTGATTTTACCACACATGGTGGATCACACTTTTATGGACTTCCCTGTCCCTCTGTAGACTCCTTAGACCCCATGGACCATTTTTGTACCTTTGATATTTCCAAGATCATCCCTAGAAACATGCAATAATTGCCATACATGACTTCTAATCCCTTTCTCGCGTATATATGCGGATTTGACCCTTAAACTCGCGTACATCGAGATGTGTGCAAAAGGCCAAATGATTTTGGAGTTTTCCTTGATATGGATCCGAGCCACTTGTTTCTTGGCCTTCCATATGCCTTGAGATCGCTCAGATTCGACCTTCCATTACCCCATTGAAGAGCTATATAAGGAACCCTTTGGATACATTGAAAGGGGAGGAATTGAAGAGCAAGAAAATTATAGTCCATTGTTGCCGGAGCTTATACTTGAGTCTACATCCCTTTGTCCCTTGGAGCACTTTATTTCTTCCCAAGCTTTCCTTTTTCTTGTGAGCTTGCTATCAAGAGATGGAGGATTGAAGTGGTGGAGGCCCAAGTTGGGGACTTAGTTTCTCCAATTCGCAGATGTGCTGACAGAGGTTGTCACTATTGTAATCTTTGTTTTATGTCAATAGAAATATATTTTCCTGTCCAATAATGTGTATTTAAATGAGTATTTGATCCATGGATGCTTTTAAATGCTTATATGTTATTGATTATATATGCTAGAGTAGGTCTAACACAATTATATATAGAATGCTTGTCTTTTTTTATGAATGTTGAGGAAGCAAATTGCTAATACAAGCGAGATTAGAAAAGCTCAACGGGGATCTACATCAACCATCCGAAATAAGGTACGAACCGAGATCCTTTAGTGTTAGATGTTTGGTTTCTCTTGCATATAGGGAAGGATTGATTTCTGGAGTTAATCTGTCTGTTATGATACCCCAAGCCATAGGAATTTATTTCTGTAACAGAATTGGTGACTCCACTGGGGATGTTCCTTGTTTTTCTTTGGGGTTTGGGGGCATAATGCGCTTGATATTCTTGACTTGATCTTTGTTTCTCCTTGTTTCTGTGTTTCATTTTATATTGTGTTCATCCATTGACACTCCCCTTTATTGGTTTGACCCTTGGCCTGCTTTTTACCACTGTCTTCTCTGTATACACAGGTTTTTGGCCAAAAGTCGCGTACATACACGGATTTTTGGCCAAAAGTCACGTATACACATAGGTTTTTGGCCAAAATCCGCATATACATGCAACATTTTGGCCAAAAGTCACGTATATACACATTTGTTCCTTAAACAGTCATGTACATATTCCCTTTTGGTGAGTTTGATGTTGTGGGAAGTTGTTGGGTGGGTTGTGAGTGTGGTTGGGTCTTCCTTGGGTCTGATGTTGTCTGTTGGATGATTCTTTTGTGACCAGAGACTGATTTTTCATTCATTTTTCTTTGAGAGTAGTTTTAGTCATTTATCCTTTTTGTTTTTCCATTAGTGCATTACTCTTTTTTGTCTCGGTGTCTTGTTGGGCTTGTGTTTTATACTTGTTGCAGAGACTGAGAGTTTTAGATGACTTTTATTACATTTTTCATTCTTTTATATTGAAAAATACAAGGTAGTTGCATTTTTTGCATATGGATTTGAGGAGGTACTTGCATTGGATTTCTTGGATGATATTTTTATTTAGGCTTTCATATAGGAAGGATTGCATTGGCATTCTGAAAGGAATATATATTTATGCATCTCATGTAGTGGCATACCCTATTTTTCATTTGACAAAGATTGCACTTAGCATTGTTTGTTATGGTGTGCACTTTTATTTCACTGTTGAGTCTTCATATCACTAGTTGCACGATCATTTCCCTTTGAGTAATTACAGCCAAGTAAAATCAACGCTTAATTAAAATGGATTACACTATTTTCTTTTATAGGGTACACCAACAATATTAGGTTTTAGGGTCTTGGAATAGTTTATTGTAAGTTCATTCTCCAAGACCACTAAACGAAACATTTATGTGTTTGTCCAGGTGAGAGTGTGAAATTCCTTGGTATAATTAGTGTTTCTCAGGATCCTCCTCTTACAAGGGAGTTAAGCACGAGGTAGTGTGAGCGGTTATGATTGGGATGACCCCTGGTTGTAACTGAGTAGCACCGAAAATATTTCCAAGATTGTATTCATATCTAGGGGCTCTTTCAAGAGTTTCAAGCTTTGCTACCTTTCCCATACGGTCAATCCCACCTATGACTGCCTGCCTGAGAATTGGTTATATTTAGGTGACCTTAGTTTCCTTACCTAGGTATCACAGGGGGTACTTGCAGAGGTTATTATGTGAGTGTCTTGGCCAGGTATAGGTTGAAAAACATAGTTGCTTTATGCATTGAATCTGAGGGTCACTATAATTGGTTACCTCTACTTGTAGTGTGTTAGCACTAGAAATGATCCCAAGGTTGTGGAAGGCTCGCTCCCAAGTAACAACAAAACCACTTTTGAAGAGAGATTTGGCCTTCTACTCTTCCGATAGGGATATATCACCAAATACTAATCAATGCCAGATATATAGATATGCAAGTGAAACTGTAAATTGTTTATAATATTGGTTGAAACAAAACCCAGAACCATTGGGCGATGGAGTCAAGATATACAACAAAAATAATCAAAAATTAAATGCAAACGATTTCAACACAGGGGCAAGGTAGCCATTCGGTCACAGTCAATTTATAATTTTCTGGTGGAAAGGAAGAACATGAATAGACCATCAACACAGAGCATTGTAAGAAATGAATTTTGTATTAACTTTAGAAGAAACTTTGGTAAGTACCTGAAACAACAGACGGAGCATAACAAGTATGAATATCGAGCTGTTATACCCTAAGTCTCAGATATGAAAGAAAACAAAGTGGAAAGGAAAATTGAAATAACATTCACATAAGAAAATAAATAACAGAATATAAGTGTGAACGACACATGAATCCCTATATGAAAAACGCCGATCTCGGCTCTGCAATTATATTAAACTTCTCTTGAAAAACACACACAACAAAATTACAATGGTTTCAACCCTTTTCTCCTTCTTCAATAGGTATATTTATAGCTATTTGGATTCTCTAAACCGACATTCGGGAATCAAAATTCATTACAATCAGAAGGAAATCCTCTAACAAACTTCGGACGTGGCCTACACACCACGATTCACATAAGACAAAAAATAAAATGCGGACTACTAGAAAAATAGGCTTAATGCCCCTCCTGCATATCCCCGATGGTGACATCTGTGCAAAAAATTAAAGAGGTTTTTGTAGTTTCCAATTTTCCCAACAAAACCCATGTCTTAGATTCCTCTGATTCAGCTCCAGCTCCTCAGGATCTGATTTTGAAACTGATGACTCAAACAGTAAAACTGTAAATTTCGGGAAAAATACCCTGTGAAGATATTTTAAATTATCTCAACCTGTGATACCTGTGTAAAATATAAATGATTTTTTTGTATATAGGCCTATCATGAAGAAAAACCTCTCTTAGTTTCCTGAAATTCAACTCCATTTGGCCGAAACAATTCTTTGAATGTGATGTCTAAAACAGTCCTTTGGAAAACATAAAAATGGCATGTAGAACTCACTTTGTTTATCCTAAACCATAGGACTTGGGTAAAAACTGAGAGATTTTATTGAACATGATCCCATTTTTAAGAGAAAATTCATTCAATTTTGGAAAATGCTTTCTGGTTTCCCGGAAACAATTGATTAAAATAACGGACTAAAATAGTCCTTTAAAAATCTAGGAATTTGCTCTCTGAAGATGAGTTGGTTTCTCTCAATCCACGGCACTTGGGTAAAAAATAAGACAGGTTATTGTATATAGGTGTGTTATGAATAAAAACCTCTCTCAGTTTCTGAAAAATCATCTTGTTTTGGTGGGAAAAATTGATTTAAAATAATGACCTAAACATTCATTTTCCAAAAAAAACCATGCTCTACTGCTTTAATTCAGATACTGTGTTTGTGTGGATGTTCTTAATGCTGAATCCTTCATTTGTAGATTTAAATTTATAGAATTTTCCACCATTCTAAACTGTAGTTTAAGCTTCATTGGCTCAACCGCTTACAGTATAAAATTCCTTTCCATCCATGCAATTTTAAACAAGCAATACTTCGCCCAAGCGAAAACGTTTTTACACTATTGATTTGTTGGGTGAGTTGATGTTGCAAGAACAAGTGTTTTAACTTAATCCCAATACATAATTTTGCTGACTAAAAATTTCACTTACCTCATGCAAGTTCACAATGTGAAATGATCGTACGCCGTGGATTTTCCTCACCTTCCAATCTCACCGTCAAAACCTATCTACCATTTAACATCATTTCGCAAATTGGAAAATTTAATTTCTTCGTGCAACTTCACATTGTGAAATTTTTTTGAGACGTTGGATGAAATCTGCTTTAATATGGATCGTTAATCAATGTTTAGTTTTTCTGCAAAAGTGACGGGTTGGTGTGCGAGCCCAATTTGACTTTATGTGAGATGGGCTTTAAGGCCAACACTTTTTGTTTTATCAAGAATTTTGTTTAATATTCTCATAAAAAACAAATTTTGTTTTTATAAAAATATAAAATATTTCTTTTATAACTTAAACTTGTAAGCCACCTTTATAAAACTTTGATTTATTTATAATTCTCTTCCTTTCTTATCACGACTGTTGATCTTCGCGACCTCTATCCCTCTTTCACGATTTGAAGTCGTGGCTTCACCCACACAAGTATGGCATGCGAAATTGATCAAGGCCGTAGATCTGAATCAGATATCATCTTGACCATAGAATATTTCTGAACTTTAACACATTTCACAATCTGGAAAGGAGGCTTTGGTCGAGTGTGTCCGCTCGCACGAAATGGTTTGGAGCCATTGATCCACCTTCGATCAATCTCATCCTTAAGTTTCAAGTCCTGCTAAATGCCTTCAGCACACCTACCGTTTTCTTCTTTGAATGGGTGTTCACACAAAGTTCAAGGGAATGAAACCCTCATCGAATTGTTGTCAGGCCCTTAGATCAACTGTTAAAAATAGAGTGTTAACAATTGGCTCCATGAGGGATGCTATCCGCCTAGTGAGGTAGCAAAGAACCCCCATAGACCAAGTGTCGAAACCATTGGGCTTCTCCCAATTTTCTCTGAAATCCTCAACTTGTATAGAATTGAACCACCAACTGAAACCATTCTGCAAACAAAATCCCATTCTTTCAACCTATAACCTATCACCTGTCCACATTATGAAAACTGAAGACAACTGTAACTGCACATCTGAAATTTAAAACCGAAACTGAAATTAAAACTAAAACTGAAAACAAACTGAAAGCTGCTGAATGAAATGCTCGCGATGTCGAGATTTTTCATCTTTACTTACCTACCCTACTTACTAACCATCAATGCTCAATCAAATAAATTCCGACTTCCAATGAAGCCACTCAAGCAAATGATCCCATAAACCAACTTTCTCTTCATGCTTGATAAAAAACATAGATGACAGACTTAATGGCAGAAAGTTATAATAAAGAAATTGATCTTTATAGTAGAGATATAACCAGTCATTACCATTGCCAATATTCCCCATGTACTCTACCACTGGATCATAAAAAACATGACAGCCTTTAAAAAATTCTGTCATTTGCTTACCATGAGAAAACTGTCCCAACTGTAAATTCCCTTGCACACTGTCAAACTGATCTTCAAAAGAACCATGCAAGGAAAACGTGTGACAATTTTCAAGCGAGACATCCACAACTTCATTTAAAATATCTGATTTCAAAACTTCATATTCTTTATATGCTTCAGCAGAAACATCATTCATTTCTTCAATAGGATCGAGCAAATAGATTTCTTCTTGACAAAAAATTTCTGAATTTGAAAAACAAAAAGAAACATCCATTTGAAAACCCCCATCTTCTTCTTCGTTATTCAACTCTTCATTGCATACTGCTGGTTTTTCTAAAGACTGGGATTGATTGGATAACTGCCCTTCTTGCTCATCATCCATTCCAAGGAAATTTATACATTCATCTACAATATTGAATTTATGTTTGTGATTAGAAAATTTAAGTCCCTTTTTTAACCACTCAAATGAAGGAAAACACAATGGCAAACAGTCATATTTAACATGTTCAGTTTCCACTATGTTTTCATACTTTTGATCTTGGATTGCAATGAAATTTTCTTCACTAACAGAAATTGTGACAGGCTGATTGCATTCTTCAGAAAACAAAGCAGTACACCCATCTCCTTTCAAATCACTAGGATGATCATCTTCTTCAAGCAAAGAGAGCTTTATATATTCATGTAAATATTTAGGTGTAATATGAATTTGATCAACATGCAGAGGTCTTCATTCAACCACTATTTCAAAATCTGATTTCTCTTTACTTACATTTTCAGAAAATGAACATGTGGAGGGATCACAAGATTGAGATTTTTCAGAATTATCATTTTTCTGTGTAATCAATCACACAAGCATTGTAACTTTCAAGAGATTGTTGTTGTGAAAAGGAATTTTCTGATTGGGAAGGGGAGGCCTCTTCTTGTAACAAAATGCGGAAGTTGAATAATATGAGGAAGGATTTGATTGACAGTCACAACCTCTCTCTTGGTCACATAGAGAATGGTGAGAATTCTGCAAATCATCATCAGTTTCAGGAAGAGAGATATAACTGGTTGAATCTGAGCTTTGGTCTATGTCCACTTCAGCCAAGGAAGACAATACTGACTTCTGGGAGTTTTCTTGAATATCATGGAAATTGGATTGTCTTTCTTTTTTAGCTGAATATTCATGTAAGATCTCTAAAACCTCTTCATCCAAATACTGATCATCACCACACTTATCTTTCACATTTTCAATGAACTCTCTATCTTGTGTGCAACAGTCTTGAAGTAACAACAAAGAAGGATAATGCCTTTTGAATGTTCATGGAATATTGTATGAAAGTATTTAAGGGAGGATAAACTCCTTGCTGGAAATCCCTCATACCAAGACCTTGCATATCCTTCTAAACTAAACATGAATAGCTTCATTAAATAATCTTCATGCCATCCCACTCCCAGCTTATGTATATGCTTATGAAATCTAAATAAATGGATGGCAACATCATCACCCATTTCATCATTGAATCTTGAAAGATTTGTTTGCCAATTTACCAGAGGTATTTTATTGGGATAAGCAGGAATGGTAGCAAGATTCATAGGAGCATACCTTGCATCCCAAGACTTCATCTTGATGGTGGAGAAACTGAATCAACTCCTCAAACTTTGCAACCCCCTTTGATAGTGGAGCTTCCATAGAACATTATGAAGAATGGATCCTTTGTAGATGGAGTCTCCAGGTGAATAGAGACATGAACTTCTTGATGTCTAACCATTGTTCACCATCAACAGTTAGATCTAAACCTTTCATTCAAATCCAGGGAAGACTTAAGACCTCTCCCCATATTTGTCTTTCTGACCACTGGTCTCCCCAGTGGAGTAACCTTCCAGAATCTTTCAATGGAGTCGTCAAGGAAAATGATACAACCTTCTTCACATGTAAGAATATATGTTTTCCCACATAAACTCTTTATCCTTTGAATCTTTGTCGGAGTCTTCTGAGGGATGATATTGGATCTCGTCCCCGGAAATGGCGCCAGTTTGTTAGCACTAGAAATGAGCCCAAGGTTGCGGAAGGCTCGCTCCCAGGTAATAGCAAAACCACTTTTGAAGAGAGAACTGGCCTTGTACTCTTCCGAGAGGGATCTCTCACCAAATACTAATCAATTCCATATATATAGATATGCAAGTGAAACTATAAATTGTTTATAAGATTGGTTGAAACAAAACCCAGAACCATTGGGCGATGGAGTCAAGATATACAACAAAAATAATCAGAACTTAAATGCAAACGATTTCAACACAGGGGAAAGGTAGCCATTGGGTCACAGTAAATTTATAATTGTCTGGTGGAAAGGAAGAACATGAACAAACCATCAACACAGAGCATTGTAAGAAATGAATTCTATATTAACTTTAGAAGAAACTTTGGTGAATACCTGAAACAACAGACGGGGCATAGCAAGTATGAATTCCAAGCTGTTATACCCTAAGTCTCAGATATGAAAGAAAAAAAATGAAAAACAAAATGGGAATAACATTCACATAAGAAAAGAAATAATAGACTGTAAGTGTGAATGACACATGAATCCTTGTATGACAAACGCCGATCTCGGCTCTGCAATTACATTAAACTTCTCTTGAAAAACACACACAACAAAATTACAATGGTTTCAACCCTTTTCTCCTTCTTCAGGAGGTATATGTATAGCTATTTGGATTCTATAAACCGACATTTAGGAATCAAAATTCGTTACAATCAGAAGGACATCCTCTAACAAACTCTGGACGTGGCCTACACACCACGATTCACATAAGACAAAAAATAAAATGCGGACTACTAGAAAAATAGTCTTAAATCCCCTCCTGCATATTTTACCAATGGTGATAGATGTGAAAAAAATGAAAGAGGTTTTTGTAATTTCCCATGTTCCCAACAAAACCCATGTCTTATTTTCCTCTGATTCAGCTCTAGCTCCTCAGGATCAGATTTTGAAACTGATGACTTAGACAGTAAAACTATAAATTTCTGGAACAATACCCTGTGAAGATATTTTAAATTCTCTCAACCTGTGATAACTGTGTAAAATATGAAGGAGGTTTTTGTATATAGGCCTATGATGAAGAAAAAACTCTCTCAGTTTCCTGAAATTCAACTCCATTTGGCCGAAATAATTCTTTGAATGTGATGTCTGAAACAGTCCTTTAGAAAACCTAGAAATGGCATGTAGAGCTCACTTTGTTTCTCCTAAACCATAGGACCTGGGTAAAAAATGAGAGAGTTTATTGAACATGATCTCGTTATTAAGAGAAACCTCATTAAACTTTGGAACATTCTTTCTATTTTTGTATATAGGCCTATGATGAAGAAAAACCTCTCCCAGTTTCCTGAAATTCAACTCCATTTGGCCAAAACAATTCTTTGAATGTGATGTCTAAAACAGTCCTTTGGAAAACCTAAAAATGGCATGTAGAACTCACTTTGTTTCTCCTAAACTATAGGACCTGGGTAAAAACTGAGATATTTTATTGAACATGACCCCTTTCTTAAGAGAAACCTCATTCAATTTTGGAAAATTCTTTCTGTTTGCCCGGAAACAATTGATTGAAATATCTGACTAAAACAGTCCTTTAAAAATATGGGAATTTTCTCTCTGATGATGAATTTGGTTCTCTCAATCCACATCACCTAGGTGAAAACTGAGAGAGGTTATTGTATATCGGTGTGTTATGAATAAAAACCTCTCTTAGTTTCTAAAAAATCATATTGGTTCGGTGGGAACAATGGATTTAAAATAATGACCAAAAAAGTCATTTTCCTAAAAAACAACCATGCTCTACTGCTTTAATTCAGATATTGTGTTTGTGTGGATGTTCTTAATGCTGAATCCTTCATTTGTAGATTTAAATTTTTGGAATTTCTGCACCATTCTAAACTGTAGTGTAAGCTTCATTGGCTCAACCGCTCACAGTATAAAATTCCTTTCCATCCATGCAATTTTAAACAAGCAATACTTCTCCCAAGCGAAAACGTTTTTACACTATTGATTTGTTGGGCGAGTTGATGTTGCAACAACAAGTGTTTTAACTTAATCCCAATACAAAATTTCACTGAATAAAAAGTTCACTTACCTCATGCAAGTTCACAATGAGAAAATATCATACACCATGGATTTTCCTCACCTTCCAATCTGACCGTCAAAACCTATCTACCATTTAACATCATTTTGCAAATTGGAAAATTTAATTTCTCTGTGCAACTTCACAATGCAGAATTTTTTTGAGCCATCGGATGAAATGTGCTTTAATCTAGATTGTTGATCAATGTTTAGTTTTGCTGCAAAAGTGATGGGTTGGTGTGCGAGCCCAATTTGACTTTATGCAAGATGGGATTTTAGGCCAACACTTTTTGTTTTATAAAGAATTTTGTTTAATATTCTCATAAAAAACAAATTTTGTTTTTATAAAAATATAAAATATTTTTTTTATAACTTAAACTTGCAAGCCACCTTTATAAAACTTTGATTTATTTATAATTCTCTTCCTTTCTTATCGCGGTCGTTGATCTTCGCAACCTCTATCCCTCTTTTGCGATTTGAAGTCGTGGCTTCCCACACAAGTATGGCATGTGAAATTGATCGAGGCCATAGATCTGACTCAGATCTCATCTCGACCGTATAATATTTCTGACCTTTAACACATTTCGCAATCTGGAAAGGAGGCTTTGGTCGAGCATGTTCGCTCGTGTGAAATGGTTTGGAGCCATTGATCCACCTCCGATCAATCTCAGCCTTCGGTTTCGAGTCCCACTCAATGCCTTCAGCACACCTACCATTTTCTTCTTTGAATGGGTGTTCACATGAAGTTCAAGGAAATGGGACCCTCATCGAACTCATGTCAGGCCCTTAGATCAACTATTAAAAATGGAGTGTTAACATAGTGTATGGGAGTTTCGAGCCTCTCCTAGGCAAGACATACCTGTTGCATTCGGGAGCTCACATATCCTCCCCTTGGTTTGCTTGTATTTTGGTTATAAATTTTCTTAGGAGTGTTCTCTTTGTGTGCTAGTTGGCCTTTGGGATCGTGGTTACTTTAGTATATTTATGATCTCTTGAGTTGGGGTCCTTTTATTTTTGGCGTGCTTGGAATCCTATCACCCATCCTTGGTCCTAGTGCGGACCCTGGTGTCAAACTTGGGGGCATCATAGCCCCTTACCCTGCTCATAGATTTGGGAGTGGTCACATTCTTCCCTCTACTCCATTTGTGGAGGATGTTGACTCCCTTCTCTCAGTGTTTACACTAGTGGTCACCCTCACAGGGGGTGGTAGTGGATGTATGAATGTTGGGTCTACACCTTACTTTCCTTTTTTATGTCCCATCATTCACCACGTTGTTTCCTTTGGGTTCAGTTGTCATGATCATTCCTCCATATATCCTATAGTTTGGATTCTTTATTGACTATTTTGGGTTGTTTTGGACTAATATGGTTGTCATGTAGGGTCCAGTTTTTGTACACTCTCTCCTAGGTTTCGACCCGTTCGTTCCTATCACAGGTATTATGTCTGAACTAGCATATAGGTTAGGATGTCACATCCACTTGCACTTATGCATTGCCTTATGACCGTTCCATCTTAACCTTAGGTACGAACCCATTCCATAATATCACAGAACCTTCATGTTGTTGTTAGAAGTGGTACTATGTGAATGGTAGATCTTTCCTATACATGGGTGTCCTAGTTAGATCCCTTTCTGCATTTGGTAGCCATGCTGTGAGTCCTCTCTTAGGTCTAGGAGTCCCTTTTAGTCCCACCATGTCCTTGAGCAAGAGCTTCATACTCCTCTTAAACTTTATGCTGGCCATTCCCCCGGGACTCCCTTGTATATGTCAAGTTGTAATTGCATTACCATGAGTTTTTTTTGCCTTATTGAGCCTTATACCGGCTTCCCTGACTTTGATTATCATCCATATAGTCCCTAGCTTGTCTCATGTCTAGCCAAGCAGAGCCATTTTACATATCCTTTGCAGCTTGATTCTCGATTTTTACCGGGAGGAGACTTTTCCCCGAGTGTCACTATCTTACACATATGTCCTTGCATTGAGCAGAGGTATGTTCCATTGCTTGGAACTAATTTGTTTGTACCTTGACACTCATCTCCTCCTAGTCTGTAACTATAAAGCGATTTTATTCTTTTTCAAGCTTTTCAAATATTTGAAAAAGTAAAAAAAAAAATTAAAAAACCAAAAATTCGAATAAGAAAAGATGTTATTTTTGGTAGTAGTCGAGTCATGTCGCCTTCGAATAGAGCACTGTATATCACATCCATTGGTTGGGTAATAGTTTGACTTTAGGAGATGTACTCATTTCTCTGCATTTATCTCCACTGCTGGTTAAGCTTCTAGTCCCTATGGATCCTCTGTCGATGCCTCCTGTGTCGCAGAGATGTCCCAGTTTTGCATATCGAGTCTATGCTACCTACATTTAGTCACCAATCACTGTTATGCTCTTTTTCAAAGGAATTTGAAACCTGGGACGACCATTCCTCAGTTATCTTGACTTTGCATGTCGGCCATTCTCGGTATAGTTACTGGTTCATGCAAATTATGATCGATTCCTTCCACATTATACAACTTTGCTGAGTACCTCGTGTTGGATGATGGGGGATGCCTTAATTCCCTCCTTCCAGTGGATTTCATCCCATCGACTTGAGATCATTTATTCTAGGATAGGAATCTAGAGTCATTTTTGAGTGCCTTGAGACTTGCAGTCATTAGTGGTAGGTTCTCTCGCCATCAACAGTTTTTTGGGAATACATCAATGTCCCCTGATCGATGGATTCTCTCAAGTGTTTGACCTCAACACATTTATTCACACTTGTTAGTTTGCATTCTAGTACCTTGATTCCCATTTTCATTATCAGTGGGCGATCTCGCGTCTGTTAACGGTATACATCAATGACCAGTAATCAGACGATGGACTACTATGTTTGACCTCGACACCTCTATTCACATAGTAGGACATGTACTCATAGCGGTTTGTGTAGAAGACCTTCCATACTGGTGGCATATTATATATGCTACCTCCTTGATCGTGCCAGTGTTCATGAGATTTCAGCTCTCGTGACTTTATTCTAGTATATGTCAAATATTTCCAGCCATTATGGAGATCTTGATCCATTATATATCTTCAGCCTTCATGGAGATCATGATCCTGTGTATATCTTCATCATGGAGATTCTGAGCTATCTATATTGTATGTGGAAATGACCACACATGTCATATTTTGTATCATGCCTATTCATGGCCATTGTACTCTTATGTATCCAGGACTGCTACATCTACATGTAGTTATGTGCAGAGTTTGATTATTGTATTGTATTGATTGGATGGCTGGTTCTTCCACTAGGTTTTTCATCACTCCACTTCTGGGATGGACTTATAATGTATTTTGGCCATCGTATGACCCCTCTGACCTCACACATTAGGGGGTATCTGTTATAGCTGATTTTACCACACATGGTGGATCACACTTTTATGGCCTTCCATGTCCTTCTGCAGACTCCTTAGACCCCATGAACCATTTTTGTACCTTTGATGTTTCCAAGATCATCCCTAAAAACATGAAATAATTGCCATACATGACTTTTAATCCCTTTCTCGCGTATATACACGGATTTGACCCTTAAACCCACGTACATCAGGATGTGTGCAAAAGGCCAAATGATTTTGGAGTTTTCCTTGATGTGGATCCGAGTCACTTGTCTCTTGGCCTTCCATATGCCTTGCGATCACTCAGATTCAACCTTCCATTACCCCATTGAAGAGCTATATAAGGAACCCTTTGGATACATTGAAAGGGGAGGAATCGAAGAGCAAGAAAAATATAGTCCATTGTTTTCGGAGCTTATACTTGAGTCTGCATCCCTTTGTCCCTTGGAGCACTTTGTGTTCTTCCCAAGGTTGCCTTTTTCTTGTGAGCTTGCTATCGAGAGATGGAGGATTGAAGTGGTGGAGGCCCAAGTGGGGGACTCAGTTTCTCCGATTTGTAGACGTGCCGACAGAGGTTGTCACTATTGTAATCTCTATTTTATATCAATAGAAATATCTTTTCCTCTCCAATAATGTGTATTTAAATGAGTATTTGATCCATGGCTACTTCTAAATGCTTATATGTTATTGATTATATATGCTAGAGTAGGTCTAACACAATTATATATAGCATGCTTGTGTTGTTTGCTGAATGTTGAGGAAGCAAATTGCTAATACAAGCGAGATTGGAAAAGCTCAATGGGGATCTACATCAACCATCCGGAATAAGGTACGAACCGAGATCCTTTAGTGTTAGATGTTTGGTTTCTCTTGCATATAGGGAAGGATTGATTTCTGGAGTTAATCTATCTGTTGTGGTACCCCAAGCCATAGGAATTTCTCTCCGTAACAATTAGTTCAAATTATAACACAATTTTTGAAACTATAGGATAAAAACCCACAATTTGAAATTTTTTCTATATATAGTCCAAAAATAGAAATAAAAAATACCATTTCGTGTATTTTTACCCAATATAGGAAATTTTTACCTCTAACTTCAATCGCTCGGTGTGGAAAAACCAGTGGACGATTTTCGATTCCGCAAGTGCCAAGTAATCTAGCTCTCCTTGCTCTTCCATTTAAATCGCTTCAATTTTAAATTTTATGCAAAAATTTGAAGTTTAATCTTGCCCTAGGGAGGTCACGCGGTACACGTGGGTAGGTGACTTATACAGTCGCATAAATGCGTTTTACATGCGACTTTCCCGAAGGCAACCCAGGTGTCATACGCAACCTGTCTAAAAGATAGTCGCGTGCACTGCGTGACATAGGAAAAAAGATGTTACAACCAAAATCAAATTATTTTGATAAATTTTAATGTTTGATAATGGTTTAATGGGCAGGTTTAACCATGGTGTAGGAGTGGAGGGTGTTGATGTATTTATAACTTCGGAATGTATTCATCTATGTATCTTATGTCTTGTAACCCAATGTTTATTCCAGGATGTATCTATTATGTAATTGAGTCATGTTGTCATGCCCTGATGTTTCGATCAGGAGGAGCTATAATGTAAACAAGTCATGTCAAGTCATTGTGAGTAACCGTCCTATTGTCTAAGGGTTAAAGTCCCCGCAGTTCCAGGGCACGAGGGTTATTAGACTCTCCTAGAGAGGTCGGCCCTAGTAGGGTTTTTGTCATGCCGAGATTTGTATAAATAGAGAGTTGGACTCTCTATTTAGTACATATCACATACACACTCAAGTGTAGCGCATAGTTGAGGAAGGAGAAGACACTGGGGCTAGATAAGAAGAAGGTTACTGCTGTTGGGAGATCACTTACTCTTTTGGGCTTTTCTATTTTGGTGTTGATTCTATCTCTGAGGAAGTTGCAGGGTTTTCTCCACTTATGGTTTCCCCGAGGAAAAACACTGTGTTCATTGTCTCTTGTCTTTGATTGTTGTGCTTGTTATTCTCTCAGTTAAAGATCCTAATAATGCTAGCTTAATGTTGAAAAACTAACATGGTATCAGAGCTAACCTGAGAAGAAGACACTGTACAGCTGCAAGAACTAGGGATTCCTAGTTTGTGGATATTACTCCATAGATTTTCAAAAAAAGTAAGGTGGAATGACTCTCCTCCTTAGGGTGCATCTTTTTGTCGAAGCAGAATCCAATTCTGAGGTTTTTCAATTGTGGACCCGACACTACTACCGGAAATTAGGGCTTTTCACAGAAGAGGAATTTTTCAGTGAGCCCAAGCCTGGATTGATCTCCTCCCCAAAATCGAAGTTAGGGATAAATTTCAAGGCATTTGAGTGGACAGAACTCTGAAAAAGCAAAACCCTAATTTGCTCCTGATCCAACATTGCAGGATTTCAGCTCCAAATCCAGATCCGGCATCTTGACCTGGTAATATCTAAATCTTTTGTATTTCCATTTGAGGTTCTTAGTTAAGATGTCTCATCATACCAAGATTGATGAAAAGCTTGAGGGAGTTAATAACTTATGAGCCTGGAAGTATAGGATCTCCCTGGTCCTGGAAGAAAATGAGTTGGACTCCTACATCCATGAGGAGGTTCCAATTCCAGAGGGAGATTAGGCTAAGGCCTTACATAAGAAGAAGTTGGTTATGGACAAGAGGATCATTGTTGATTCTATCAAGGATCACCTTATCCCACAGGTGTCCTCTCTCAAGACACCTAAAGCTATGTTTGATGCCCTAACCAAATTGTTTGAAGGGAAGAACATAAACCGAGAGATGACTCTAAGGAATCAACTAAAGAATGTGAAGATCCAGAATGCAGAGACCATCCAGTATTACTTCACAAGGGTTTCTCAGATCAAGGAACAATTGCAAGCAGTAGATGAAGAAGTGGAGAATGCAAAAATTGTGATGACCACCTTGAATGGTCTCCCTAGGAAATGGGACTCTTTCATTCAAGGGATCTATGCTAGAAAGAAGTTAGTCAAGTTCAACAGACTGTGGGAAGAATGTTCTCAAGAAGAAGCTCGTATAGCAGCTCGAGAAGAGAAGATGGGAAGTGAAGATCAAGCTCTCACAACACAATCCAAGAAATCCAGATCCAACCATCACATAAGTAAGTACTCTCATCATAGGAATAACTCCAGAAAGCCTAGAGATAGGTCTAAGTACATTTGCTATACATGTGATGAAAAAGGACACTTTGCTAGAGATTGTCCTAAGAACAAAATCAGCTCTCACAAGAATAAGGGAAACAAAAGAAGACATCATACTCATGCTGTAGAGGATGATGAACCTTCATAAAAGAGAACCATATATGAAAGTGAAGATTCTTCAAGCGAGGATGAATATGTTTTGATCTCCGCTCTCATGGGAAACATTACTCATGGAAGTGATGATTGGCTTATATATAGTGGGGCTTCCAAACATATGACTGGATTCAAGAAATCCTTTGTGAAACTTTTAGAACATGAATCACCTCACAAGGTGAAGCTAGGAGATGACTACTAATATCCAATAAAAGGTAGTGGAGAATATTCCTATAAGCTAGACTCTGGAAAGTCTATAACAATGAAGGAAGTGTTGTTTGTGCCAGGTCTCAAGAAGAACGTTCTTTCCATATTAGCATTGGATGCAAAAGGAATGAGGGCTGCATTCATAGATGGTCAAGTCATCATGTGGCCAAAAGGAAAGACTATTGATAATGCAATAGTGATTGGTGAACAAGAAGGAGGTTTGTACAGATTGAAAGGCCATCCAAAACAAGCCTTGGTTCATGACACAGTAGAGACAAGTGAACTTTGGCATAGAAGGCTTTCACATGTGCATTACAGAGCACTACCTCTTGCAAGCAAAGCTGTTGAAGGTCTTCTAGAAATATAGGCAAAACATGATGGGGTCTGCAAAGGATGTGTGAAAGGAAAGAACACAAAGAAGACATTTCCAAGTAGCGAAAGCAAAGCAAAAGGAATCTTGGAAATCATCCACTCCAATGTATGCAGTCCTATGTCATCAAGCTCACTAAGCGGGTATGCATATTATGTTTCTTTTATTGATGAATTTTCTAGGAAGACATGGGTTTACTTCATGAAGAACAAAGACGAAGTATTCAGCAAGTTCAAGGAATTCAAAGCCTTGATCGACAATCACACTGAAAAGAATATCAAGACCTTTTGATCAGATAATGGCGGAGAATTCACTTCAAATGAATTCAAAGATCTATGTAAAGAATCGGGGATTAAGAGGGAGTTGTCCACTCCTTATAATCCACAACAGAATGGGATTGCAGAATGGAAGAACAGAACTATCATGGAAACTGCAAGAGCTATGCTTCATGATCAAGATCTTCCTATGCATATTTGGGCGGAAGCTACTAGAACAACGGTGTATGTACAGAACCGTACTCCACATAGAGTACTCGAGAACAAGACTCCTGAAGAAGTCTTCTCCGACAAGAAACTAGAAGTCAGCCATCTCAGAATATTCGGCTGTCCTGAATACATACACATTCCAAAAGAGGAGAACAAAATTAGATCCTTCAGGGAAGAAGGGTATATTTGTGGGATACTCTGAAAGCTCAAAGGCTTACCAAATATATTTCCTAGGATACAAGAAGATTGACATCAGTAGGGATGTGACATTTGATGAAGACATAGCTTATGACAAATCTAGAAAGAGACCTGCTGAAGAACCTGAAGCAGCAGAAGCACCCAAAATTCATGATACAACCATGAACAAAGAAACTCAAGAAGAATATCGAGAATTTGAAGAACCACAAAGAACTGTAGATCCACCTCTGGAGAAGAATACTCATAAGATGAAACCTGCTTGGGTACATGAAATTATCCAAGGTGCGAAAAGATATGGGGCTCCAGAAGAGAATCATAGAGAAAGAAAGAGGACTAGATCCTACTCCAGGTATGTAGCTTTACTATGTGATTTCATTGATAAAGAACCTTCCAGTTATGAAGATGCGGTAGAACGAAAAGAATGGAAGGATGTTATGATCGAAGAGTACCAATAGATCATGAAGAATGGTGTTTGGGATGTTGTCCCAAGACCAGAAGGGAAGTCAGCTGTAACTTCCAAATGGATCTACAAGATAAAGCATGCTGCAGATGGTAGCATTGAAAAGTATAAGGCAAGATTTGTGGCTCGAGGTTTATCTCAGAAGGAAGGAATAGATTACAAAGAAACCTTTACCCCTATAGCCAGATACACTTCCATCAAATCAATACTAGCTATGGCTGCAGTGATGAAATGGAGGATACACCAGATGGATGTCAAGACTTATTTCTTGAATGGTGTAGCAGAAGAGGAAGTGTATGTAGAACAACCACTTGGTTTTGAGACACATGACATAGAGTCTCATGTATGCAGATTGAAGAAAGCCCTGTATGGTTTGAAACAAGCACCCAGGACTTGGTACGGAAGAATTGACAACTTTATATCCAATTTGAGATTTACCAAAAGTAAAGCAGATTCCAACATTTACTACAAGGTTGAAGATGGCAACCCAGTGATGCTCCTACTATATGTAGATGATCTATTTGTGACAAGTATATATGGGTTGATTGCTGATATGAAGAGAAATCTTGTTACCATGTTCGAGATGAAGGAATTGGGTATGATGCATTATTTCCTAGGCATGGAGGTGTAGCAGAGTGTAGATGGAATCTTTCTTGGACAAGGGAAGTATGCAATAGAGATCCTAAAGAGGTTTGGGATGATGGACTGCAAAGCCATGGCCACACCTATGGCATTGAACCTGAAGCTATTGAGTGATGCTTCATCAGAGTCAGTTGATGCTACAATGTATCGTCAGACGATTGGGTCCTTGATGTACATGACGAACACGAGACCAGACATTTGCTTTGTTGTGAACACCTTGAGCTAGTTCTTGATATATCCAAGAAATGTTCACTTGATTGCTGCAAAGCACATTCTGAGGTACCCGAGGGGTACAATTGATTATGGGCTCAAGTATGAGTCGAATCAGAAGATTAACCTAGAGGGTTATGTTGATTCAAATTGGGTAGGCAGTGACATCGATAGGAAGAGCACTTCAGGATGTTACTTTAGTATGGGACTAGGTGCGATCTCTTGGTTTAGCAGGAAGCAATCCTGTGTGGCACTGAGTATAGCTGAAGTAGAGTATGTCACAGCTTGTTCAGCTAGTTGTGAGGCAGTATGGCTAAGGAAGCTACTGTCTGATATATTTGATCTCCAATTGGATGCTACTTGTATACATTGTGACAACCAGAGTTGTGTGAAGTTGTCAGAGAATCCAGTGTTCCATGACAAGTCGAAGCATATCGAGATCAAGTATCACTATATAAGGGATATGGTGTAGAGGGGAGCAGTGAAGCTCTAGTATGTTACAATGGAGGAACAGATAGCTGATGTATTGATGAAACCATTGACTAGGATAAAGTTCAAGTACTTCAGGAAGAAGCTTGGTGTTCTCCAGATCAAGGTTTCCTCCATGGGAAAGTGATGAGACCCTGAGCCATTCTATCATGGTCAGAGGATTTAGGTTCCTTTCATGTCAGATATGAGTGCTATTTCCATTCTAGGAATGGAGGTGCCTGGTCAATTACCAGGAAAACTCAGTCTAGGACTGAGAAGCCATTCTGATGTGATAAAGAGATGTGTTCCCACTTGATCAGATGTAAGGGCTGAACCATTATTTCATGGTTAAAGGATTAGGTTCCTCCCATGTCATATGTGAGTGTTGGCAATTCTAACGAGTAGGTCAGATGTAAGGGAAACTGCCATTTTGGGAATGGAGGTGCCTGGTCAGTTACCAAGTAGCTCAGTCTGGGTCTGGGGGCCATTTCGATGAGATGGTAGGATTAGTTCCTCTAGGATTAGATGTGAGTGCATGCCCTTTCCAATGCGGTGCTCTTGAGCATGGTCATATTGAAAGTGCAGAGCCCTTTCCGATGTGGTGCTTTCGAGCATGGTCGGATTGTAAGTGCTAAGCCCTTTCGATGTGGTGCTTTCGAGCATGGTCGACTGTAAGTGCTGTTCCTTTCTGACAGGATGAGGTTGGATGTAAGTGCAGATCCTTTTCAATGCAGTGTGCTTGCACATGGTCAGATATAAGTGTTGAGCCATTCTAGTGCGATGTGTTTACACATGGTCAGATGTGAGTGCTGGGCCTTTCTGACAAGATGAGGTCAGATGTGAGTGCTGGGAGTGCCTTTCTGACAAGATGAGGTCATATGTAAGAGCTGGGTGGGCCATTCTGAATTAAGTGTCAGATATAAGCACTGATGAAGACCTACATGAAGGGTAGGCCTACAGGATTGACTCTGTAGAACTTCCCGTGACGAGAAGAATCGAGATAGCACCATTATGAGATAACATATGATGATTATCCAAACTTGATGATGATCCAAATCAAGTGATCCAGATGTGTTGATCTAGACTTGATGACGATCCAGATCAAGTGACGATCCAATTGTGATGATGATCCAAATCAAGTGATGATCTAGATGTGATGATGATCCAGACTTGATGACGATCCAGATCGAGTGATGATCCAGATGTGATGATGATCCAGCAGTGATGAGCCAGTAGTCATGATGATGCAGATCCCATGATGAAGAAGACTTGAAGAAGAAGATGACTTGAAGCCTTGAAGGCGAAGAAGACTCAAAGATGAAGAATACTTGAAGACTAAGAATACTTGAAGATGAAGATGACGAGATGATCCAGTTGATGCAAAGAAGAAGACCAGTACTAAAAATTGTGTTGAAAGAATACCTTCCTAGTTAAGAGGGAGTGTTGATGTATTTGTAACTTCAAAATGTATTCATATATGTATCTTATGTCTTGTAACCTAATGTTTATTCTGGGATGTATCTATTATGTAATTGAGTCATGTTGTCATGCCCCAATGTTCTGATTGGGAGGAGCTATAATGTAAACAAGTCATGTCAAGTCATTGTGGGTAACCCTCCTATTGTCTAAGGCTTAAAGTCCCCGCAGTTTCGGGGCACTAAGGTTATTAGACTCTCCTAGAGAGGTCTTCCCTAGTAGGGTTTTAGTCATTCCGAGATTAGTATAAATAGAGATTTGGACTCTCTATTTAGTACATATCACATACACACTCAAGTGTAGCGCATAGTTGAGGAAGGAGAAGACACTGGGGCTAGATAAGAAGAAGGTTACTATTGTTGGGAGATCACTTGCTGTTTTGGGCTTTTCTATCTTGGTGTTGATTCTATCTCTGAGGAAGTTGTGGGGTTTTCTCCATTTATGGTTTTCCCAAGGAAAAACACTTTGTTCATTGTCTCTTGTGTTTGATTGTTGTTCTTGTTATTCTCTCAGTTAAAGATACTAATAATGCTAGCTTAATGCTGAAAAACTAACAGAGGGAGCGAGAACATGAAGATATGGACCGAGCCGCACTCTATAGTGCCCCCATTATGCAAGAATTATGGAAAAGTGGGCTATTGAAGTTCTTTTGTACTTCACCTATGCAGGCCAGTGTCCGTTTGTTCAAGTTTTTGATTGGCTACTGGGATCATGACCTTGGGGCTTTTGACCTTCAAGGTGAGATCTTGGAGGTGGCATTGGAAGACATACTTCATCACAGGGTTATCTGGATAGGGAACAATTTTCAACCTTGAAGGTACTGGTAGGGGCAGTGACCCCATGAGTGTTCAAGATTACATAAACACTTACTGCACGCCCAAGAGTCAAAAAAAGGGATCATGCATCCCTATTGTACATATTAGTAACTTCCCACTGCAGGTGATGGTAAGTACTATAGTGAGGGTTGCAGGATATTCATTGTTTTATATTGCTACTCAAAACCAAATGAGGATTCTTGTAGAGTGCATACAGGGAACTATGTTTGATTGGTGCTAGGAATAATCCCTATAATGAAAAAAAAACTCTCTGACTGCAAGAGAGGTCGGCAGAAGAATTTTGGAAATTCTAGTGTATTAGTGGCCTTCTTTTTTGAGAGAGTGCCTACAATCAGCCCTGCAGTACCATTTCCAGCATTTTCTCCTCTTCAGCCTAGACTAATTAGGTGGGGAGAGATTTTCCTTTTCCAGGGCAGTGGTGGGTCAGTTTAGAGCGTGTATGACGATGATTTCTACTTGTGGTGGGGGCGACAGTTTCTAACACTAGAGCATTTTCCATACACTGGTTTAGACTTTCAAGGTGACAATGATCTCGTCCTCCCTCCTGGAGGAGTATGGGGAGCGCTAGGTATTTTACTTTTTTTTAAGTTTCTAAATTTTTATGAATTTTTATCATAAATATATATAGATATTGGTTAGACATTCGTATAAGAGTTTTTAATCCATTTAATGTTTAAAATGCAGATATTGGGCCTGTCTGCCCTGATTGGCATCCCATTATGTACATACGACCAGTGGCAAGGGAATACCAGGGTTTGATCAGGGTACTTGACAGGAAGCTTGCCAGGATTGCCTACAGAGTCCTAACCATACGGATTGAGCAAATCCCTGCCATCATGCAGGAAATTGTTGTCGAAATTCCACCTACCTTGATATGCCTTATGTGAAGGGTAGCCAGGGTTGTACTTATCTACATAGAAGCCACAGAGACTGTTGCAGCTGAAGAAGCTGAGGAGGCTGGTGATTAGGGTGACCAGGGTGATCAGGATGACCAGGGTGGTTAAGATTAGATCTAGGGGCATTTTATGGATTGCGATCCAAATTTTGTATATTTATACAGTTATGACTGGATCTAAGGATAAAAAAACTCGACCTATCTTATGGATAGCTATTCATACAGATATATATATATATATATATTTATATATATTGTCAGTTTATTTACATGTGTTCACAATGTATCTGTTATGTGTTTTTATGAAATGTGTGTTAAGTGCCAATATAAGATATAGTTCGCATATGCATCAGTTAATTAATTTTGATTTCTTGGAATATTATTAAATGAATAAAATCAAAATTTCTTTCCAGTAATATGACTTGCAAAAATTGACGTAATAAGATAGGGTTTCGCACCTAATAACCTAGATTGAGTTGGGAAACCACCAGTTGAGAGTCAAGTATGAATTCCAACTGAGTGATGCCATGTGAAAAGGCATCCCATAAAAGATTAATGATGATCCTATTTTCAGCAACATTATTGGTAGCAAGACCTAGGCAAGCGCTTCCAGAGGTAACTAGTTGTCCCGAGGGCGAGTAAATAACCCATGTGGCTTAATCCAGGTTGAAAGTGTGATGACTAGCACCATCTACAAAACCTTTGAACCACTTAGAAGACATCTGTAAAAACCAAAAAATTATTTAAGAACAAAAACTGGCTAACTATTGTACATAAAGTTACATACAAGAAAAATACAAGAAAAAGCGCTAATCCTAAGCATAGTACTTTTTTAGGTAGAGCCCATTTCTAGGCTTCGACAGTTTATTCCCTTCGAAATCAGTTAATTCACATACCCATTTATTCAAAACGTTTGACATGATATAGGGTCCTAACCACATAGACATGAATTTCCCTTCCCCTATGGGTTCCTTGTCCTGATCCCAGAGCAAGACAAGCTCCCCTTCAGAAAAAATCCTAGGTTTGACTGATTTATCATATTGATTTTTAACCCTATTTTTATGAGTATCGTTTTCTATCAACACATCTCTACGTTGTTCATCTATATTTTCTAAATGTAGAAAACGTTCTTCCAGTTCAGTCATGTCAGGTAACACATGAGTGGCAATTTTTAAAGATGGGATTTCACATTCAACTAGAGTTCCTGCTTCCACCACGAGAATGAGTTGGAAAGGTGAGAACCCCATGGCAGTTTTAACATTGGTTCGATAAGCCCAAAGTGAAAGATACAACATAATGTGCCAATTTGACCAAGCGGTGTTAATAGTACGCTTGAGAAAAGTCTTCAAGGTCTTATTGACTGTTCCGACTTGACCATTTACTTGTGAGCAGAAAGAAGATGAGTACTCTTGTTTAAACCCTAGCATAGTATCAAATTCGGTCATCATGATGTTCTAGAAATGACTGCCATGGTTAGTGACAATCTCTTTTGGAGTACTGAAATGAGCGATAATCTAGTTGAAAATGAAAAAAGATGCAGTTTCCCCATCATCCCTGAAGGTGGGCATTGCCTCTTCCCACTTCGCAAAGTAATCTATAGCAACAATGATGTATTTTTCCTCCCCAGCTGAGATTGGGTTGCACATCATGTAATCAATCCCCCACTTGGTGAAGGGTCCCACTGTGATGATGGGAAACAGTGGAGCAGGATGTGACTGCATATTTCTGGTGTAAAGCTGGCAAGGATGAAAATGCTTCATGGCTTCCACACAATCTTTAAATATTGTGGGCCAAAAATAACCAACACGCAAAATATTATGGGCCACTATAACCCAGATAAATGACCCCCACATCGTCTTCTATGGGCATCATTTAGGACACTCTCGGCCTCTTCGTGGGTGAGGTACTGACGTAAAATAGAGTCTAACCATCTACGGTATAAACTATCCTCGATGATAAGGTATTTTTTCGCATGTACACGTAGTTTGCATCGTTCTTCCCACGAAAAGGTCGTAGGACACTTTAGAGTCTAGAGATAGATAAGTATATCTCCATACAAAGGATCAGAGGAGGAAATTAGAAAGATGTGCTCATCTGGGAATGATTCCTCTTCAACTGCTACATCTTCTTCTACTGGAAATTCTACAATAAGCTCTGCAAAAACTAAGGATTTTTTTGATTTGGCGAATTAAAAATCGAAGTCAAACTCCTAGAGAATGACTATCCATTTATTGAATTTGCCTCCAACTATGCGTAAGGAAAAAAAATACTCGAAGGGATTAACATCTACCACTACTGTCGTAGTCCTCAGTAATATGTAGTGACATAACCTCTGCACGGCATACATATTTGCTAAAGCTGAGTTTTTAGCATGGGAGTACCAAATTTTAGGGCCAGCTAAAGCATGGCTAAGGTAATAGACGACATGCTCTTGGATCTCATCATCTTCCTGGACCATCAATACCCCAATGGTCGACTCAAATGCAGCCAGATACAATATAAAATCATGAGAGTAATATTGCTGACGCAACAAAGGAGCCGACAACAAAGCTTTCTTTAATAACGCGAAAGCAAGTTGTGTGATTTCATCCCATACAAATGGGGTGTCCTGCTTCAATAGGCGCATGAAACCTTTGGTGATATTGGCATAATTAACGATAAAAAGTCAAAGAAATTTAGACTTTCCTTGTAGGCTCTAAAGTTTCCTGATAGAATGAGGACGAGGCAGATTTACAATGACCTCAACTTTAAAAGGATCCACCTGAATACCTTTGTTAGAGACTATGAACCTAAGCAACCTACCTGACTCGACACAGAAAACACACTTTTGTGGATTCAAGCATATTTTGTAATGTCTGCATCGTTAAAAAATTAAGCGCAAGTGATCTGGATGGTCGATCCTCTTATGAGAATGCGCAAGCATATCATCTAGGTACAATTCAACAATAGTCTTGATGTCATGGAAGGAAAAATCCATTGCCTGTTGAAAGGTATCCCCAACATTTTTCAATCCAAAAGGCATTTTCTTATACCAAAATGTACCCCACAGAAAAAAGAAATTCATTTTATGTCGGTCTTCTGGCTTGATTTGAATCTGATTGTACTAAGAAAAACCATCCATAAACGAAAAAACCTCACTCCCCGCACAAGCATCAATGATTTGATCTATGAATGGTGTGGGGTCATTGTCCTTAGGACAAGATTTGTTTAAATCATGAAATTCAGTACATACACGTATCGTCCCTTTCTTTTTATCGATGGGAATAGGATTGGATACCCATTCTGTCAAAGTGACCAGGTAAATAAAACCAGCTTTCAGCAGCTTTTCCACTTCAGCCTTTACAGTCGCCACTTTATGCAGGTTGAAAGGTCTAAGTTTTTGTCGAACTGGTTTGGCGTCATGATAGGTTCGGATTTCATGTTTGATTATCGATGGATCTATGCTTTGAATCTCCTCATATGACCAGAAAAACAAGTCACGAACAGCGATGATTTTAAGGAACCATACTTATTTAAAAGTGTATAAATGTTGGCGAATATTACTAATTCTTAAAATGCCAACTATAAAATGATTGGCGATATTTTTCAAAAAATATTTTAATTTACAAGGATTTTTTGTCATTTATATAATAATTTGGTGATTTTTAGGGTGAAAAAAATTTACCCCATCAAAATTGGGTGAAACAGGGCTTCAAAAAACGCAAAATGGCGAATTGTTTTGGGAGAAAAACATGGAAAAATAGCCCATTGGGATAAAATTCGCCCCTAAAAATATCCCTGTTCATGAAACTCCTTAAATAAGGCCGTATAGATAGCAATCTCCTTCGAAGAGCAGTTTGCACCAATATATACATTTTCCATGATGTTCGTATTTGCAGAGATGTTGATAGGGATAGTAATGGAAATGTTTTCCATATTCCCCTTGACAAAGATTCCCTCCCTTGGTAAGGGATTTATTGGTATATCAGCATCACCTTCCAATCTCACATGGAACGCTTGGTTTTCAATCTTGCTTAACTCTGGAAGAAAGTAGGATCTATGGTGAAGATCTTCGCAGATCTTACCTGACCCACTCATAGCTTCTAAAATGGTTTCGTCTGAAGGAAAAACCATGTCTAAGCAATCATTAGTATACAAAGAGTTCTCTTCTCAAGCAGGCAAATAGGCTTCTTTAGACTCCTTTGAGACTGTAGGAGGAACCAGAACGGGATCAACAGTGGTGTTAATGATAGCTTGATAAGCTAATTCCACTGCTAATAAGGACATTTCAGGTTCATAATGGGAAGGAAGGACCCAAGGATTCATTCTATCGACAACAGTTGCGATAGAATTACCTACACTCGTGGAACCTAAATAGTTTGTGAGGGATGGGATATCAAATGTTCCCATTAATGATGAATACATTCCATCCCCCAAGCTCTCTATAGTAGGCTTGACCTGATCAACCAATGGTACTGTGGACTCATTCGTTTCCATACGGCCCTTCCGAGTGAAACTGAGTTGGTCAACAGTAACCAACTTCCCTTCGTGTGGAAACACTACCACTTAAAGAACGACCGAGAATATTGCACACATAGCATAGTTCCAACTTCTCCCCAGAAGCAAGTTATAATCCAATGGGGCATCAATCACCTCTACTTCAATAGACACTGCCTTCCCTGCCAACTTAATCTCAAAAGCTGGTAGGACACCATGTGGATGAAATGACCTTCCATCGAAAGCAGTAAGTAAGCTGTTCGATGGAACTAGTTCTGTAGATCCAAGAGCCTTCCAGCAATACAAGGACATGGCACATGTGGAAGCACCTTCGTCAAAAACTGTCCTTCTGTTGAGGCCTGGAAAATCGTAGGTAACAACAGTTAGGGATTCTCCCCAATAAACGTTCCCAACTAGCCCAATACTATTTGGTATGGGGAATCCGTCCGGTTTACGGTCGACTACCGTAGGTCAAGTAACAAAATAAAAGGTTTTACCAGTTACTGCCCGGTCCACCATGTATATTTTTAGTTTTTTGAATTTAAGTATGATGTGCAAGTGCCTATCTAAAAATGCATATTGATAAAGATAACGAGGAGCGTCACAATGTGATGCGCAGGTTCTTACCACTCGTCTTAACTCTCTCGCATCTAAATCACACACAGCAAGAAACTAAAACTAACTATCTAACCTATCCCTAGGGAGCAAATTATTAGTTATCAATGAGTAATGTATTTCTGCACATGCATTAAGAAAAATCATAGATAGTTGTTAATTATTTCAGAACACATGAACATTAATAGATATATGAACAACAAGATAGCTTATTGTTTATGATAACCTTCATTACTCACAGTGGAAATTTCACAGAATAGACTAGAGTGCATTCATAACATGAACATAGGTTCAAAGAGTTAGAACGATCTCACAATTAATGGACATAATTTGAAAACGAAATAGTTCACATTCAACTGATCCATAGCAAAGTATTTGAAACATTCCACCAAGATTTCTCCAGCAGGAAACTTGTAAATTTTTATTGCAAAAGGAAATAGTTCTTTTTACAACATACCCTCACAAATCTATCTGGGAAAAACTCCCTTCTCTATCTAAGCTCTCCTATATTTATACAAAAAAAACAAAACCTTTGGGCTGCCCCCAAATGACTTTTGGGCTTCCCTAATGTTTCAATCCCAAAATTTTGTCTTGTAGTGAGTGCTCATAATTTTATATAATATATTACATTTAAAACAAAAAATAATAGAACACGTCATGAAGAGGGGCCCGCTTGGTCATTAATGAACTTTTCCCACGCCTGGGCCTCTATCACTATTGATTCTACTCAATAATCCGTTGGTCTTTTTTAGATCCTGTTGATCTTAGACCATCACTTTCTTCTTCTCTTTTCTTCTTCTCTGCTTCTTCCTTTTTCTTTCTCCTGTTCCATTCTTCAGCCAACTCTCTTCTGCTTTGTCTTTCAGATATGTCTTCTTTGCAGCAACAATCACCCTGTCCTAAACATAACAAAAAACTGTATCAATCTATTTACCTCCTCCATATGCATTCTATAAAATAAAGTATACAAAATATTAATGCACGAAAGGAAAGCATGATAAGGCAAAGAAAATCCTCCAAGCTGGGTCTGAAAATCCTCTAAGTCCGTATGCAGTTAAAAACACAACCCTAATAAAAAAACTCATCATTAATCCGGAGTGCATTCAAGATCATCTAACTTTTCAATAAAACATGAACCACACTATTAATAAGACTAATCATCAAATGTGAGACCTTGTACTGTGTTTGAAAATGCGGGAATCCCTAACTTGACCAAAATATTGAAAACCTGCTTCACCCATGAAATAGGGTAAAAGCACACCAAATCGGTGGGAAAACCCTATCTGCAGGAAAAAACACTATCGACAAACAGAATCACTAGACGTCGGGCGGATAGTGCACTAGATAGCTGCAACGGCGGGCCACAAACAGACTAAGGATCCCGTGACAAAATAAAACGTCGATGAAATAAAGCACTAAACACTGTTGTAGTCATGCATTGGAGATCCGAACCACTACCCACTAAACACATCAGCATCGGCGAGAGGAAGGACTATATGTCAGACGGTTATTTCAACGGCGGAAGACATACAGACTAAGGGTTCCGCGTTCAAATAAAAACTGTCGACGTCGAAAACTTTGAGCACTATGTGTCAGCGATTTAAACTTCAACACTTCCATAGTGTCAACACTCCTGAACACTAAAAACCGCCGATAGTTAAGCGTTGGAGATCGAAATCACTAATGCATCAGCAGGATAGTTCACAAGTCAGCCGCAACGGCGAATAGCAGACAGAATATGGATCCCACGACAAACTAAAACTTCGACGATCGGAGGCTCTAAGCGCTACAGATCGATGAATTTAAAACTAAACATCTCCGCAGTGTCAGTGCTTCAAAGCTGAAAGCTTCCACAGTGTTGGCGATATAAAGCACTAAATGCCGCCATAGTCACGTATCAGAGATCGGAGCCATTAACCAATAATGCGTCAACAGATGAACAAAGTAAACGTCGAAGAGATAGTGTGATCAACCACCGCAATGGCAGATAAAAAACTGACTACAGACCCCGCGGTTCACAAAACCGTCGGTGATCGGGAGCCTTAATGACTATGTATCGGCGACTCAAAGCTCAATGCTGCCACCGTGTCGGCAACACAAAGGACTAGCTCTCCGATCAATTGTCAAACACAGTTTCGATAGTGAAATGGAAACAAAATCATTGAAAAGCAAAAGGTTTAGGCAATAAAACCATGGAATCGACAAGGATAAGAGCTTTCCATCGGGTTTTTTGCTATCTGCCCTCCGAAACGGTGGTGACGTAGAAGACTAATGCTCCAAGCGTGATAAAAGAAAATCGTTAACAGTCAAAAAATAAAAGTTTTAAAAAATAAAACAAAGGAGATAAAAGCGCATCGACGAAAATCTGGACTGTCCATCGGGACGTTCATTGTTTACCTTCCGAAACGACAGCTGCATAGAGAACTAATGCCTCGATTCATTGTTCAATCAACTTCTGACAACGATAAAGGAAATCATCTACAAATCAAAACTTTAAGTTCCACAGTCAAAAGAATTAGCTAGACAAAAGGTATTTTTAGATCATTCAACTTCCGAAATGAATTAAAACAGTTGACCTCAATTCAATCTCAAAAAATCCAAATTTGTAGTAGAGAAAAAACAGAGTTCAAGAAACCAATCCTAGGCAAGATAAAATCAAAAGGAGGGTCCAAATTTTTTTATAAATTTGGGAAACAGGTTGTAGCTACAACAACTGGCGACTACCTGGTGAACACAAATCTCTGGAAAACTTCTTCTTTGAGAAACAGACTGTTTGACAATAAATACCAACATATTGAATTCTTCTAGATGTCTAGATTTCCCAAATGACACATGTATGTACTTTAATCATTGATGATAGTCCAATTTAGGGATAATGAGAACCAAGATTTCAAAGTCTAGATAACTCTTTTGAGGCCAAGAATATGATTTTCATTTTTACCTCTATCTTTGGGTAGCTCCCAACTTGGACACCACAGGATTGTAACATATGGTAAACAGAAATATTCGTTTGTTCCTCATTCCCATGCCATTTTGTACTTTTGTGCTTTTGTACTTTTTTGTCATTTTTGAGTCCTCCTGCATGTCTTCTTTCTAAATTTTTTATTCAGGCCTCTCTATCCATAGTGTCCTTTTGTGTAATAGATGTATTGATTTTTTCAGCTCATGGACAAAGAAAAACTTTGGCAATCTTGTACTCATATGGTTCAGTACTTTGTTTTAATACATATTGCTTTCTTAGGATATTTTGACTCTTTTTTTCCTTTTGTCTTTCAATTCTTGGAATGGGATATTTTAAATATAATATACTGTTTACCTAGCTTCCTCTCCATGGGTCTTTTGCTGTCACCCCCTAAGAAATTTTTGAATGTGAGATGGATGGAGCCTCGAAATAGTATTCCAGACCTTTTGACCCTGATTTATTTTACAAGGATTAAGTAGGACTTCAATATGTTCATAGCCATTTAGGAAAACTATTGAACTAGAAGAAGTTCTTTCATATAAATCAATAGTACACAGCCTTATAATCAAGGATTTTAGTTACTCCAGAATTCTAATGCTCTCCATGCAACCAAAAGTTTGCTTCTTTATTAAAATAAATCACACCCTAACTATAACAAACAAAAATAAACAAATCAAAACAAAACCAAGCAATCAGTTTATTTATGTACAAGATAATCAAGAAATAAAATCAAGAAAAATAAAGTTTGAGAACTAAACCACTAACTGGTCAGTTCTTTGCCCACCCTTGTAAATATGGCAACTTGTAAGTTGAGGGGCTAGGCTTGACTGCAAATTGAAAAAGGCCTACCCATTATCTAATTCTACTAATTTTGAATTAAAAACTACATCTGAAACTAAATCTACTATTTTACAGTCAATCTCATCAGCACGTGAAAATCGAAGGAGATCAGGCTGGGTGTCTGGTGTACTATTAGCTACTTCAGCTTGGTAATTTCCCGGTTCTAGTTCAATAAAGTAATTTCCCAATACAGAATTCACTGGTTCATTTTTTTCCTCCAATTGAGTAACATTGTGCTTCATCAGAGGATCTCTTAATACTTTTATTTGATTGGGACTTCCCTTATGAGGCAACCATAGATGTGACCAATCTGATGCAAAATATCCATTTAGCTTTGCTAACCAATCTCGACTCAAAACAATTCCATAAGCATCAAGTATGTATGCTACTAAAATATCGATGTACTGACATACCTTTTCATTTGCAGATAAGCGA
Source organism: Pseudotsuga menziesii (assembly GCA_001517045.1). Taxonomy (NCBI): domain Eukaryota; kingdom Viridiplantae; phylum Streptophyta; class Pinopsida; order Pinales; family Pinaceae; genus Pseudotsuga; species Pseudotsuga menziesii. The sequence continues at coordinate 168,063 of LPNX010481947.1, forward strand.
ATCAGAAAATCTTCCATTTCCCCGATTACTTTCACAACTGTCCTGTCTGACTGAATAACATGCCAGGTAGATGGTTTAGGTTGTCCATTTATATTTTTGCATACTGAAAGTGGCATAACATTGACTGATTCCCCTGAGTCTACTAAACAGTTGTGCACATTATGGTTGAAAATCTCAAAATTTAGGAGAAATGGTGGGGTTTTATACTTAGACTTACCTCCCACACTTGCTTCACCAATTTCTTCTTCTTCAGGTTGGTTGTCAATGGGAAGCTCTTCCTCCGATACCTCAAGTGATTTTAACAATTTTTATTTCTGCTGAGGCACATTACACATTTCAAATAGTGAGATATTTGCCTTATCTTTTTTAATATCTTCCACAATATCATACCCCATCTCATTTTCTTTGAGTTTCTTTTTTACATTATCAATCTTCTCTTCAACAGGCTTAACATGCATATTAATTTTCTTCATATCTTGACTTGTAATGGTAAATTTAGGTATTTTATCAGCTGTGGTGTTCTTCTACACTTTCTTCATATTTTCTTGAAGTCTCTTAATTTTTCGAAGTATTGAATTGTGTTCTTTTACCAAACCATGACTTCTTGTTGTCACATTGGTTTCTGATATCTCCTCTTGTTTTAGAGAACCTTCTTCCAATGTATCAAACATTGAGACACAATACCATAAAACTAAAGCATCTTCCTCTTCTTTTTTTCTGTGGATTGATTATTTTTTTCTTCCTCCTCATCAGTTTTTGTAAGTTTGGAGTCCAATAATTGATTCATTACCAATGTCATAGAATTTATCCATTGGGGGCAATTATTCTTAGAATGAGGTTGCTGATGAAAGGTACAAAAATTATCCATACCTACCTCAGTTAAATTCATTGATGCAGGACTGTGTGGAGGAGGTTTAGGTTGATTATTGTCCTCCCTCCTTTTATAGTAAGGCTTATAAGATTTCTATGCTTCCTTTTCTTTTTCCAAATCTATTACTCTATTGGATAGCTTCTGCATCATCTTCACCATCCCTTCAAAAACCTGTGACTACTCATCCTTAGGCTTAGTCAGTAATAAAGGTTTCTTACCAAAAGCTTTTTCTTCTGACTGCATAGGATAATCTTCAATGATCTCCTTCTCAGCCTCTACCCTCTCATATTCTTCATAAGTTTCTGATAATGTAGGTTTGACTGACATCTTGGAAAACATGGCCAAGTCAGGCCCTAGAACTGAAGTATAGTATTCAATCAGAACTTTATCAGATGGTTTATCAGCTGCAGAATTGTTTTTAGATAAGCAGCAAATATTTGAGTGAAATTATGCACATTTTCCTTTCTTTCTTTATTTAAATCACATAACCCTTTCATTAAAGCTGCATGAGTTTTCTGGACTTCATATTTACTTCTAAATATTCTCTCAAATGTGTCCCAGTCTGTGATTGAATTTGCGGGAAGAGAAAAATACCATGAGGTTGTTGCTCCTTTCAAGGTGTGTGGAAACAATCTACAGACCACATCTTCATGCTCCCTATCCCGTAGTCCTTCTATAGCCAAGTAAGAACTTTGCAAATGATCATCTACCAGAATTTTTTCACTTGGGTCAAACTTAGGCAACATTTTCTCAAAATCTTGAGGAAAATCATGCAAGGGAGGTGTCAGGTTTAATGGTGACCTAGCCCTCCAAGCAGGTGGTGGATTTGGTGGGTTTTGGTGGTTGATTTGTGTTTACATTAGCCATGATTTTGAGTGGAGAATGAGGTGGTGATCGAACAGGGGTATGAATTGGTGAATAGTAAGGTGTATCTGGGTCCAATTGATTCAGAGGTTGGAAACTTCCCATAAGGCTGCTTCTACTAGTTCTTCAAAATCTTCTACCAACACTGTGTCTTCTAATTTAGGGCGATCCCTTTTCTGATATTCTCTTCTAGGTAAGATAGTAATAATCGTTAATCCTCCAAGCTTCTTCGCATATTCCCTAGTAATTCTTCTCAAATCATCAACTACTTCATTATCGCCAGAGTACAAATGCTCTTTACCCTTCTCTTCAGAAGTTGGATTGGGAAACAAACTGCTTTCAGAACTGTCACCGGTGGAGTAATTTCGAGAAAATGGGTTTCTTCGGCCAGCCATGCACTGGCGGCCCTCCTTCTAGCACCAAAAACTATTGAGGCCTGGAAAATCACAGGTAACAATAGTTAGGGATTCTCCCCAGTAAACATTCCCAACTAGCCCGCTACTGTTTGGTATGGGGAATCCGTCCGGTTTACGGTCTCGCTACCGTAGGTCAAGTAACAAAATAAAAGGTTTTACCGATTATGGCCCAGTCCACCGTGTATATTTTTAGTTTTTTGAATTTAAGTATGATGTGCAAGTGCCTATCTAAAAATGCAGATTGATAGAGATAACGAGGAGCGTCACAATGTGATGCGCAGGTTCTTACCTCTCATCTTAACTCTCTCGCATCTAAATCACAAACAGCAAGAAACTAAAACTAACTATCTAACCTATCCCTAGGGAGAAAAATTATCATTTCATAATGAGTAATGTATTTCTACGCATGCATTAAGAAAAAATCAGAGATAACTGTTACTTATTTCATAACACATTTACATTAATAGATATATGAACAACAAGATAGCTTATTGTTTATGAGAACCTTCATTACTCACAGTGGAAATTTCACAGAATAGACTAGAGTGCATTCATAACATGAACATAGGTTCAAAGAGTTACAACGATCTCACAGTTAATGGACATAAGCTGAAAATGAAATAGTTCACATTCAACTGATCCATAGCAAAGCATTTGAAACATTCCACCAAGATTTCTCCAGCAGGAAACTTGTAACTCTTTATTGCAAAAGGAAATAGTTCTTCTTACAACATACCCTCACAAATATATCTGGGAAAAAGTTTTTTCTCTATCTAAGCTCTCCTATATTTATACAAAAAAAACAAAACCTTTGGGCTGCCCCCAAATGACTTTTCGGCTTCCCTAACGTTTCAATCCCAAAATTTTGTCTTGTAGTGAGTGCTCATAATTTTATACAATATATTACATTTAAAACAAAAAATAATAGAACACATCATGAAGAGGGGCCCTCTTGGTCATTAATGAACTTTTCCCACACTTGGACCTCTGCCGCTATCGATTCTGCTCAATAATACGTAGGTCTTTTTTAGATCCTGTTGATCTTAGACCCTCACTTTCTTCTTCTCTTTTCTTCATCTCTGCTTCTTCCTTTTTCTTTCTCCTGTTCCATTCCTTAGCCAACTCGCTTCTGCTTTGTCTTTTAGATATGTCTTCTTTGCAGCAGCAATCACCCTGTCCTAAACATAACAAAAACGTGTATCAGTCTATTTACCTCCTCCATATGCATTCTGTAAAATAAAGTATACACAGTATTAATGCATGAAAGGAAAGCATGATAAGGCGAAGAAAATCCTGCAAGCTGGGTCTGAAAATCCTCTAAGTCCGTCTACAGTTAAAAACACAACCCTAATAAAAAAATTCATAATTAATCCGAACTACATTCAATATCATATAACTTTTCAATAAAACATGAACCACACTATCAATAAGACTAATCATCAAATGTGAGACCCTGTACTGTGTTTGAAAATACAGGAATCCCCAACTTGACCAAAATTTTGAAAACCTTCGTCGCCCATGAAATAGGGTAAAAGCACACCAAATCGGTAGGAAAAAACACTATCGACCGAGGGAATCACTAGATGTTAGGCAGATAGTGCACTAGACAGCCGCAGCAACAGGCCACAAACAGACTAAGGATCCCGCGACAAAATAAAACGTCGGTGAAATAAAGAATTAAACGGCGCTGTAGTCATGCATCAGAGATAGAAGCCACTACTCACTAAACACATCGGCATCGGCGAGAGGAAGGACTATATGTCAGACGGTTAGTTCACTAAGCAGCCACAATGGTGGAAGACATACATACTAAGGGTTTCGCGGTCAAAACTGTCGGCGTCGAAAACTCTGAGCACTATGCGTCGACAATTTAAACTTCAACACTTCCGTTGTGTCGGCGCTCCTAAACACTAAAAACTGCCAATAGTTAAGCGTCGGAGATCGGAACCACTAATGCATCGGCAATATAGTTCACAAGTCAGCTGCAATGGCAAATAGCAGACAGACTATGGATCCCGTGACAAACTACAACTTCGGCGATCGGAGGCTCTAAGTGCTACGGATCAATGAATTTAAAACTAAACATCTCCACAGTGTCAGTGCTTCAAAGCTGAAAGCTTCTGTAGTGTCGGCGATATAAAGCACTAAATGCATTTGTAGTCATGTATCAGAGATCGGAGCCATTAACCAATAATGTGTTGACAAATGAACAAGCTCAACATCAGAGAGATAGTGTGATCGAACGTCGCAACAGAGGATAAAAAACTGACTACGGACCCCACGGTTCACAAAATCATCGACGATCGGGAGCCTTAATGACTCTGTATCGGCGACTCAAAGGTCAATGCTACCGCCGTGTCGGCAATGCAAAGGAATAGCCCTCCGATCAATTGTCAAACACCATTTCGATAGTGAAAAGGAAATAAAATCATTGAAAAGCAAAAGGTTTAGGCAATAAAACCACGAAATCGGCAAGGATAAGAGCTTTCCGTCGGGGTGTTTGCTATCTGCCTTCGGAAACGGTGGTGACGTAGAAGACTAATGCTCCGACCGTGATAAAACAAAATCGTCGACAGTCAAAAACTAAAAGTTTTGCAAAATAAAACAAAGGAGATAAAAGTGCATCGACGAAAATCAGGACTATCCATCGGGACGTTCATTGTTTACCTTCCGAAACGGTGGCTGCATAGAGAACTAATGCCCTGATTCATTGTTCAACCGACTTCTGACAGCGATAAAGGAAATCATCTACAAATCAAAAATTTAAGTTCCATAGTCAAAAGCATTAGCTAGACAAAAGGCAGTTTTAGATCATTCAACTTCCGAAATGAAGGAAAACAGTTGACCTCAATTCAACCTCAAAAAATCCAAATTTGTAGCAGAGAAAAAACAGAGTTTAGGAAACCAATCCTAGGCAAGATAAAATCAAAAGGAGGGTCCAAAATTTTTCAGAAACTTGGGAAACAGTTTGCAGCTGCAACACCTTCCAATGGTCTTTCCACCATGGATGACATCTACTGACAAAGCCACATGATACGACAAGTGAATCTTAACATCAGAAAAATTAAATTTCGCGATAAGGCTCGACGAATCCATACTACCTAAGGCTACTAAGAGTGCATCTTGCTAGGTAGGACAACTCTGTAGCACCTCCAAAGCCAACATTACACATGGGTTTTGGGTTAAATATTCAACTACAGAGTAATTGGCTATAGCCCTCACGTTGGGATTATGCAATGCTTTCTTAAAGACAACTTTCAGTATCTTAGGCATAGGTTCAGCAGGTTTTTCGATTGTGAGAGGGTTAGAAGTTTCACCTATAGACTTACCCTTCTCCAGAGCCTCCGTCTCATATTTATTATTTCTAGTCTAGAGTAATGTCTCGAATCCAACCATGTTGATATAATTTTGGTCACGGGATTTATCAGTTCCCCTAGCTACGTTAGAAACTGAATATGCATTCTGTCCTTAGGGAAATGGATCCTTTAGGACATCTGGTTGTTGATTTTTGAGCATCTTATGAGCTTGATCCATAAGAGGTCATTGATGGGTCAGGTGATCTTCCTGGCACAACTTACAGGGAAATTTCACCTTCTTCTTCTCTCTTTTCCCCCCATCAGCATTATTTTTTGGTTTAGGCTTGTTTTGGTTTCCCTCACCTTTCTTCCCCTTTTTCTTTTTCCCATCGGGCTGCTAATTTCCCTTTTGGGAGGACTGAGCAAAAACATTTGCGTTTTGGGGTGAGGGGGAAGCCTTTGCTACCTCTATTGTAGACTGTTTAATAGACAACTCATGGAGTTATTTTTCCAAAGACTCTACAGTGGGATATTTAACTGAACCAACCATGCCATTGGCATGGGGTTCAGGCTTAGGTTTCTCAACACTACGTGTTGGCCGCGGTGCATCACATATGATTTCATATAGTATCCTAGACTGAGAGTATATCAAATCTAATTGTCGGGCCCTGAGGATAGCCTCTTCCTCATTATATACTCCCAAGGTGGATACATCCTTATATATGTATGACAATAAGGATTGAAGGAACTATTCTAACAAAAACTCAGGAGGGATTGTGGCCTTGATGAGCCTAATATGCCTTCACCACTTTTGGATATGATCTAAAATGTTAGTGGCTTTGTCCTGCCGAAAGGTGGACCATAAATCTGTACCAGCATCATACCAGATAGGAAGTTGGAATTCGTTAAGGAACAAATTGGATAAGTCCCAAAAATTTTCAAACACAGCAGAGGGAAATTCAATATACCACTTTGTTGCGGCACTAGTCATAGTTATTTGGAACAATATGAACTAAACGGTGTCATCATTCAGCGAGTTGGAAGAGAAACATAAGTGAAAGGTGGTGATATGAGCCCCTGGGTCTTCACCAACTTTTCCCTCGAATTTTGGAATGTCCGAGGGTGGCTTAGTAGGGATAGGTGGCCAAGTGGCATCATGTTTCACTGATTCATTCATTAACTTGGACAAATATGGCAAGTTTAAAGTTGTCAGGAACGGATGTTTGGGCCTAACCAGAGCCTAAAAAGTACGAGCTTGGGAAGTAGAAGGACTCCCCCCCTGGTTCCCAAATGTAAAGGTGAGGTTGCCCCTAGTTGCCAGTTGCGAAGTAGTTGGACAACTTTGAAATGGATTCCACCCACAAGCTAGTGGATTATTTGTTTACGGTGCAATGTATGTGGTTTGAGCCACTCCAGTTGAGAATGGATTCTAGAAAATAGGAGCACGTATCCCTCCTCTAAAAAGAGAGAAGGGAGAGATCGTGAATGGGGCTGAAACCGGAGTTTGGAAACCTTGACCATAAGAGTTAGTATTTCCAAACTGAATCCCCACATATGCCAGTGTAGGGGCTACATAAGCAGTGGATGGGAGAATTCCCCCCCCCATTCCACAAGAAACCCTAGACAAATGAAGAGGATCCAGCAAGACCACTCTGAGCAGTGTGTGCAAAAGAGGGTGAAGCAAAAGGTGCACTGAGGATCCCAGTGACCACCCCACCAGAAGTGCCTACTACATTTGTGGAAGATGATGGTTGAACCACTCGACTAGCTGGAGTTAAAGGAGTAGTAGGTATATTTGTTCTAGGAGTACCAACCAGGGGAGGAAACACTCCTTTAGCCAGAATGACTGAGATGGGGCCAGATGGATCCTCTCTTGAGCTAGCCATAAGTTTGCTCATGGGAACACCAATCACAGGTGAATCAAATGAAAGAACCTAGACGATCATAGGATCATTTAATTCAGTAAGAGGTGGATTAAATTTTCTTACAAACTCGTCAGCCTGCAAGTCTTCTATCTCTACTGCGGTTGTATCAACATGGTTTGTCCTAAGTTTCGATTCACTTGGAACTTCACTGATTCCTATCGGTTCAAAAGAACCATCGGTGTCTAATCTCCGCCTTTGAGGGGGAGATGGAGGCTCCACTGTAGTAGCTGGAGGAAGGTTTTGCAACCTTATTGACCTTCTAAGAGGTTGGTCCTCTATAGTTGAAAATTGGATCTTCACACACCCTAAGGCCGACTAAACACAAACAAACCACACATCAATCACTACAAAATTTCCTAAATCCAAAACATACACAAAGGGTATAAGATATGTTTTCCAAAAGAAAGCTGAGAGACAATTACTTGGCATCCCTGTAGATGTTCTTAGGAACAAGCGGAGGAATCACCCAACCACCCTCCCACACCTTCTACTGGGGTTACCTTCCAAGCCCATCCAAGGTCATCCATAAATAGCCTTCCGGTGTACCTGTGTATGAACCCTAGATGCCAAATAGACTAAAGGCTACCGCAATTATACTGATAGTCTGGGGGGACAGTCGCAAGCCTGATTCGTACGCATGGGTAGGGTAGCAAATCTGAAACCTTGTCAACATCGGCACTGCATAGGGACTAAGAGGTGGTATTGATAGAAGTCCCCAAATGTGAAAAAAACTTGGTCTACGCTTTGACAAGGAATCGAAGGGTTATCTCCTCAGTCCAAGCCTCCACATGGCCTCGTGCTTAGCTCCCATTTGAGAGGAGCTTCCTAGATACAATCAACATAAAAGAGGATTTACCTATTGATTGGCCAACTATGCCTGAAATCAAACACTTGTGGAGAGTTAAAAATCCCTAATCCACAAGTCTAGCCTAATATAGTTGGTGTAGGAGCATAAAAAATAAAACTTACTAATCATTTTTAAATTATATCGTTCATTTGAGAAGGTTGTTTTTAGTCAGAGGTAAATGGCATGAAACAATGTGGTGTTATAGACTCGATAGAAAAAGCAAAATGATGTATAAAGCAAATTTCAAAGTAAATTGTGACTACTTAAACCAAATTTCTTTTCTTTTTGCAAATAGATGTTAATGAATTTAAAACTAAATGTGAGAAAACTAAGACTTCTTTTTAAAAAATTTGAATTTTATTTGAAAATTATTGAAAAGAAACAACTAAATGCAACTAAATGCAAAAGTATAAAATGTTTTTCTTCTCTTTTCAAAATCTTCAAAAAATATAATGAAACTAAATCCAAGCTTTGAGCAATTTTGAATAATCAAAGCATATAAAAAGTAAAATGAGGCATAAAGGACCTGAAATGACCTACTTCAACCAACAGGAAGAAGACTCGGAAAAAACTTGACTTGGAGAAACTATCGAACCCAAAGAGTCCACTAGATTCAAAATAAAAAGTGACAAACTAACACCACAGAACACAACACAAAGTATAAAGCATCCAAGGCCCTGATCACTAACCTAGACACAAGCACTCACACTTACAGACCAAGTAGGAGGACCACCTACACTTCACAAGATGAAAGAAAATCAAACAAAAGGCTCAAAGGCTTGAAAAAAAGCAAACAGTGTGACACACAGACTCCAGACTCACAGAGTCATGCCATAAACAGAAGACTTATAAACAACTAAAAAGACAAAGAGACATAGACAAGCAAACCCTATCCAAATTTTAGACTGCTACAGGGAACACACGAATGTGTATGTAGGAAACCCACGTACAACACGTGACTGTCTAAACAACAACCCATGTGTACAAGGTCCTACACACAACTGTGCACATAGCAACCCGTGTGTACTGCTAAAAAAATTTCAAAGAAAAAATACTAGAAAAGGCTTCTGGGCACACTAAACTGTAAATCAAAAGAAAGATAAAAGGGACTACACTCAGAATCAAAATCAGAAAAAAGAATGGTAAAGGAAACCTACAGGATAAACCCACAACAGGCTAGACTCCCCAGTGGAGTTTCCAGTTCTTTTGTATAGGACAATACACCCTTGTAACCTAGGGTCTAGGGTTATCAACTTACTAATATACTTGTAGACAATCACCTTTTACAGAAAATGAAATGAGAATAGGAAGGGGTTTGGCTTACCTGGTTTATGATGGTTGATCCAAGCTTGGTCTTCTCTCGCTTCAATATTCTCCAAAGATTTTAGGGCTTCTTCTCTTCACCTGCAAAGAGCCAATTCTTCAAGCAATATCTCATACATATATATATATATAAAGTTAGATTAAACACATATTAATAATATAAATAACATCATTCATTAAATCATATACATGAGAAAAGAACAATACAAAGATTGGAAGAAGAATTATCTTTATTAACAAACAATGAATAGGTGAAAATACAACCCAGCTTCTGACACAAGGACTCCTATGCAACTGAGGACTCTGAGTTCTGCTGCTCCAAGACTATGAATATATACCACCAGCATAAATTTTCTCTTCTATAATTGATTGATTAGCCCCATCCCAGGACCTCTATTTATACATTGGGAAATAGAGTAGTTTCAAAGGTTAGGATGGTTAAGACAGTTGGGATAGTTATGGATTAAGGCCCAACTAATCTCATCTAATCACGATTTATATTTTTTAATGTCGAATTAAGGTACATGTCAGTGTTTATATAAGCAAGGTGCGTATGACACGCCTGTTGCTCAAAGGGAACTTGCATGTTTAATGTACACGCGGGTTTCAATGCGCATAGTCGCATGCGACACGTGAGTTGCAATGCACATAGTCGCGTGTGCAACCCTAGACTTAGAATAAAATTATATCAGGTTGGTCTAGAGATCATGCATCAATGGTGATGCACATCTATAGTGTTTTGGCCACTTCAATCCTAATTGTCCTTTTGTGTACTGACATAATGGATGTCAGCACTCGGACGGAGAAGTGCCATTTTGGCTGATAACACAAGGATGCTATGTAATTTCTTGACTTGTAGAATCAATATTTTTCTATAACCTTTAAACCGATAAAGTTCGTCATTGGAATTTTGTTTGGTTTTTGGAACAATGTTTGTAGAAAATACATAATAAATAACAATGCGTCACCTTAAGTTCATGAAAATTTCTTCTCTCTTCATAGAAAAATCTATGATTTTATAGCAAGAATGATCCTTTTTTTCTTGTAGTTAGAGGTGTTGTATGCTAAGAAAACGGTGGTTCGGTCTACTAAGAAAATAGTGCACCCTTGCTAGAGTTGTTGTAGAGAGAAAAGGTCAAGAAGAAAGTGGAAATATGGATCACCAAGCCTTCGACATTGGAAACGACATTTCAAACATGCACAATGGTGCTTGATGCCACACAATTATATTAATTTTCAAGTTGGGTACCCCTCCAATGCCATTAAAGAAGGGCCTAAGAAAATTCTTGTGAGTTTAGTGTTGGAGTCAAAGATCTACATAGGATACTTTGGATTTTTTGTTGCACTCAAATGATTGGAGGAGTTTGGTCATCCTAAATAACTATAGATATGTTTGGGTTTATATGCCAAGTGAGTGATCTATTCCATGGATGAAAAAGAACCTTGTAAAGTTTTACAAAGGAATTACATGTCTCTTTGGGAGCTTTGTAGTGAAAAATTTATTGGCAAGGCCTTACTCTATGAAATTTCATCACAAGTCCAACTATGATTAAGATAAAATAAAACTTAATTTCCAAAATAATTTGGAATCCCTAGGAGGCTATTAGAATTTCTTCCTTGGAAATCCCCCATTATGATTTGGAATTTCCGTTAAATTAGTAAATGTGGTGGACTCCTTAATTAAATCCTTAATTAGAGTTAGAATCCAAGTTTTTGTTAACAAGCCCTGACAAATTTATTCTTGACAATGTGTGCAATATGCTTCCTAATAACCTCTCCAACAAACTAGGTCTTTGTATCTACACATAGTGGTGACAATGTGAATGGAATAAACTCAAACCTTTCACTAACTATATGCATATCAATAGATACAAGTGGGAATGTACAAAGCCAACTCTTGATGATCACTTGAGTAGGTTGTGAATGCTCATATCTATGTAACAAACTTGGGATCTCATATTAAGCAATGTGTTGAATTCAAGTTGGAGCCTCAGAGAGTAACTATTGTAGTCCATAACTATTGGAGTTTGCATCAAAATAGGAGACTCACTCACTTAGGTGCACACAATCTTAAATGTCCCCGTTGTGGGAATTTTGAAACTCTAAAAAAATTATTTTGGTTATATCCTCTTACCAAACCTATCATGGGGGGTGGTTCAAGTCTATGTGTAGTTAGCTTCTTCCTAGAAAACTGCTCTCCTAGGAGGTAATCTCCCATGGGTGTAGATTTCCAATTTGTGTTAAATCTTGTTTGTGTTGAAAATATCTACTTGTATATTAAGAGAAATATTTTTATTTATTAAGGATCCTTATCAATACTTCTCATGATTTAAGATCTCTCTAATATTTCCAATCTTATAATGTATTATTGTTCAATTACAAAAGATATAGGTGAATATGGTACATTTACAATAGTTATTAGATTTAGGGTGGGACCCCCTGTAATATATTCAAGCAACGACATGTTGCCTCCCAAACTAAATTGACCAAATATTGTGTTGAGGGAAGGCCACAACATAAATTTGGATGTGTTTCAAGAAAGGTGAAAGGTTGCACAAAGAAAATCCCCTTCCATGTCTAGAAAAATGAAAAATTCCCTACCATGGATTTGACAATTTTAGATACTACAAAGGCCCTTGAAACCAATAAGGATGGTTGAGAGCCTCATTCAGAGGTGTGAAAGGAAACACAATGGCCTCCTCCATTGCAACAGAATGACAAATCACTAACCAATTCTCATTAGAGGAAATTTGGGGTCTAAAATGGGCCGTATAAGAAAACGCACCAACAATAAGTTCTCGTGAGTTGGGATTCAAGAACCAATAGAATTCCAATAAAATAAGTCAACCATAATGGTTGAATTGACATATTTATCATAAAAAAACTACTTTTTCTGTTCGTATTTTCGACATGTCTCCGTGTGTTTTTACTCAAATTTAGATCAGGAGAGATCATTGGATGCGGAATTTGATTCCGCATCCAACGAGTACCCACACTACATACTTTTTATGGACCATGCTACCCAAAAACAAGAAATACCTAAAAAAACGTGATGAAACTAGAGTTTGGAAACCTTGACCATAAGAGTTAGTATTTCCAAACTGAATCCCCACATATGCAGGTGTAGGGGCTACATAAGGAATGGATGGGAGAATGTTCCCCCCATTCCATGGGAAACCCTAGACAAATGAAGAGGATCCAGCAAGACCACTCTGAGTAGTGAGTGCAAAAGAGGGTGAAGTAGAAGGTGCACTGAGGATCCCAGTGACCACCCCACCAGAAGTGCCTACTACATTTGTGGAAGATGATGGTTGAACCACTCAACTAGCTAGAGTTAAAGGAGTAGTAGGTATATTTGTTCTAGGAGTACCAACCAGGGGAGGCAACACTCCTTTCGCCAGAATGACTGAGATGGGGCCAGATGGATCCTCTCTTGAGATAGCCTTAAGTCTGCTCATGAGAACACCAATCACAGGTTAATCAAATGAAAGAACCTAGACAATCATAGGATCATTTAATTCAGTAAGAGGTGAAGTAAATTTTCTTACAAACTCATCAGCCTGCAAGTCTTCTATCTCTACTGTGGTTGTATCAACATGGTTTGTCCTAAGTTTTGGTTCACTTGGAACTTCACTGATTCCTACCGGTTCAAAAGAACCATCGGTTTCTAATCTCCTCCTTTGAGGGGGCGATGGAGGCTCCACTATAGTAGCTTGAGGAAGGTTTTGCAACCTTATTGACCTTCTAAGAGGTTGGTCCCCTACAGTAGAAAATTGGCTCTTCACACACCCTAAGGACGACTAAACACAAATAAACCACACATCAATCACTACAAAATTTCCTAAATCCAAAACATACACAAAGGGTATAAGATATGCTTTCCAAAAGAAAGCTGAGAGACAATTACTTGGCATCCCTGTAGATGTTCTTAGGAACAAGCGGAGGAATCACCCAACCACCCTCCCACACCTTCTACTGGGGTTACCTTCCAAGCCCATCCAAGGTCGTCCATAAATAGCCTTCCGGTGTACCTGTGTATGAACCCTAGATGCCAAATAGACTAAAGGCTACCGCAATTATACTGATAGTCTGGGGGGACAGTCGCAAGCCTGATTCGTACGCATGGGTAGGGTAGCAAATCTGAAACCTTGTCAACATCGACACTGCATAGGGACTAAGAGGTGGTATTGATAGAAGTCCCCAAATGTGAAAAAAACTTGGTCTACACTTTGGAAATGTACAAAGCCAACTCTTGATGATCGAATTCCGCATCCAACGAGCTCTTTCGATCGAAATTTGAGTAAAAACACAGGGAGATATGTCGAAAATACGAACACAAAAGTAGTTTTTTTCTTTTTTCCTCCAAAATTAATAAATATTATTTTATTCTTTTAACTATTATTTTATTATTTTCCTTAGGAGGCCCATTTTAGACCTCAAAATTCTTCTAATGACTATTTCAAAGACTACAAAACCCCTTGGACTTTATTTATATTCTTGTTATGAGTTTGGCTTCAACAAGGGAAGTCCCACTGTCAATCTCCTTGAACTCTTCAGTAGTTTTAGCTCTTTGTAAATCATAACCTACCAAAATTTTCTTCTTATTTTCAACAGGTATTTTGTCTGTGTGAGACAGAGAATTTTAGATGTTTTGTCCTCTCTAATACACTACCTAAAACTGTCTGTTTATCTTCTTGGTTTATCTGTACATGAATGTCCTTGTCTGAATATCTGAGAGGTTCTCTTTTACATGTTAGATTATGATAATAGTTCTCCTGAGATCCCACACAAGTATAATGCATTTTATTCTTTCTTTCAGTCCTTAACTTGCCACATTTAGATCCTTTCGATGATTTAGAAAGTTGGGACTTATGTCTTACTATTTTCTTGTATCTTACTGAGTATGTCATTGCTATATTTGTATGAAGGGCCCTTGGACCAATGCCTCTTCTCACATCCCACTTGATTTCCCATTTGTCAAGCTCATCTCGACGGTCATGTCCTCTTGCAATGTGCAATTGTAGATTTTGCAATCCCATTAAGGGCATGTATTCCTCATACTTGATAGCTTTACTACATGACAAATACCTGATCTCAAGGTGCATTTATTTTCTGTATTGTTAGAATATATTCTAAATTTGTTTGTCTTCAAATTTAAATCGCTGTGTTGAGAATCACATCGACAAATTACTTACCTTTCCCTTGAATTTGGAGTTCAATGCATCCCCTTGAGGAACCTTGTTTTAACAGTTATTAGGAAATTTTGGTAAGCTCTATTGTGCAGGGACTGCTATAATCCTTTGATTGAAATCAAACTTTAATAATATCCTCAAATATTGTACAAAAGCAACCAATGCAACCAAGAGACAAATTGGCAGGTAAGTACAACAATATGGGATTGCTTGATTTGTAGTTCAAAGTAAATGGAAATGGTTGCACCATTTTATCTGTAACGAATGAGTATTTTCCCCATATTTCTTCCATTATGATGAAAATTCAAGGTGAGTAGTATACCTACATTTTTTTAACTCAAGATTGATGCTTCAACCAGCTAGATTGTGGAAGAGTTTTTGTGGCCCTACTTGCATAGGGAAAAATAACCCGGGAGTGGCAAACCACGATGGAACTTGCATGTGTAAGAAAATTGTCCCATAGGGGGTGACACAAAGCACATGCTTCTGGGTAGATTGGATCTATAGTGGGAAGCTTGAGAACCCATCCCACCACTAAATCACAAGCACACTGGCTATATCGCTGCATCTTATTTTAATTCTCAATATAAAATGATTTCAAGCCAATTAGTGTTTAGGTTGTTGAACTCTCTTTTGCTTTGTCTTTTAGATATGTCTTCTTTGCAGCAGCAATCACCCTGTCCTAAACATAACAAAAAATTGTATCAGCCTATTTACCTCCTCCATATGCATTATGTAAAATAAAGTATACACAGTATTAATGCATGAAAGGAAAGCATGATAAGGCAAAGAAAATCCTGCAAGCTGGGTCTGAAAATCCTCTAAGTCTGTCTGCAGTTAAAAACACAACCCTAATAGAAAACCTCATCATTAATCAGGACTGCATTCAATATCATCTAACTTTTCAATAAAACATGAACCACACTATCAATAAGACTAATAATCAAATGTGAGACCCTGTACTGTGTTCTCATCGCGAAATCCCCAAATTGATAAAAAATAAAAAACCTCCATCGCACATGAAATAGGGTAAAATCACACCAAATAGGCGGGAAAACCCTATAGGCACGAAAAACACTATCGGTGGATGGAATCACTAGACGTCGAGTGGATAGTGCACTAGACAGCCGAAACGGCAGGCCACAAACAGACTAAGTATCCTGCGACAAAATAAAACGTCGGTGAAATAAAGAACTAAACGACGCCATAGTCATGCATTGGAGATGAGAACCACTACCCACTAAACACATCAGCATCAATGAGAGGAAGGACTATATGCCAGACGGTTAGTTCACTAAGCAGCTGCAACAGTGGAAGACATATAGACTAAGGGTTCCGCGATCAAATAAAAACTGTCGGTGTCGAAAACTATGAGCACTATGCATCAGCGATTTAAAATTCAACACTTCCATAGTGTCGGCACTCCTGAACACTAAAAACCTGCCAATAGTTAAGCCTCAGAGATCAGAACCACTAATGCATCAGCAGGATAGTTCACAATTCAGCCGCAACAGCAGATAGCAGACAAACTACGGATTCCATGACAAACTAAAACTTCAGCAATCGGAGGCTCTAAGCGCTATGGATCGGGAACTTTAAAACTAAACATCTCCGCAGTGTCGGTGCTTCAAAGATGAAATATTCTGCAGTTTCAGTGATATAAAGCACTAGATGCCGCCATAGTCACGTATCAGAGATCGGAGCCATTAACCAATAATGCGTTGACAGATGAACAAACTAAACATCGGAGAGATAGTGTGATTGACCGCCGCAACGATGGATAACAAACTGACCGTGGACCACATAGTTCACAAAACCATCGACTATCAGGAGCTTTAATCACTATGTATCGGCGACTCAAAGCTCAACGCTGCCACTGTGTCGGCAACGTAAAGGACTATCCCTCTGATCAATTTTTAAACACCATTCCGATAGCGAAAAGGAAACAAAATCATTGAAAAGAAAAAGGTTTAGGCAATAAAACCATGGAATCGGCAAGGATAAGATCTTTCCGTCGAGGTGTTTTCTATCTACCCTCCAAAACGGCAGCAACGTAGAAGACTAATGCTCCGACAGCTAGTCAAAAAATATTCCGATAATGAAAATAAAAACAGTCATCGAAAAATAAAAAAGGTTTGAACAATAAAGGCCATGGAATCTGTGAGGATAAAAACTGTCCATCGACGGCATAGAGGACTAATGCCCTGATTCCTTCATCGATTTACCTCCGACGGTGATAAGAAACTGAGTCATTGAAAAATTAAAACGTTAAGTGCTCAAAAGACTTTCAGCTAGGAAGTGGTAAAATTAGTTCGTTTAACTTCCGAAGTAGCAGCGGCATAGAGAACTAAAGCCCCAACTCAATATTCAGTAAACGTCCGATACTGATAAAACAAAATCATTGGGAGAGCAAATGTTAAGCTCTGAAAATAAACAAACTCCATAGTCTTCAAAAATTCAAAGTTTATAGCAGAGGAATGACAAATTTCAGGAAACCAAACAATCCCAGGCAAGATAAAATAAAAAAGAAGGGTCCCAAATTTTAAAATTTAAGAAAAAGGTTGCAGCTGCAACAATTGGTGACTACCTGGTGAACACAAATCTCTGGACAACTTCTTATTTGAGCAACAAACTGTTTTGAGAATAAATACTCACATGCTGAATTCTTCTAGATGTCTGGATTTTCCAAATGACAAATGTATGTACTTTAATCATTGATGATAGTCCAATTTAGGGATAATGAGAACCAAGATTTCAAAGTCTAGATAAGTCTTTTGAGGCCATGGATATGAGTTTCATTTTTACCTCTGTCTTCGGGTAGCTCCCAGCTTGGACACCATAGGATTGTAACATATGGTAAACAGAAATATTCGTTTGTTCCTCATTCCCATTCCATTTTGCACTTTTGTTCTTTTGGACTTATTTGTCCTTTTCGAGTCCTCATGCATGCCTTCTTTTTGAATTTTTTATTCAATCTCCTGTATCCATAGTGTCCTTTTGTGTGAGAGATGTATTGATTTGTTCAGCTCACGGATGGAGAAGAACTTTGGCAATCTTGTACTCATATGGTTCAGTACTTTGTTTTGATACATATTTCTTTCTTAGGATATTTTGACTCTTATTTTCCTTTTGTATTTCAATTCTTGGCATGGGATCTTTTAAATATAATATACCGTTTACCTTGCTTCCTCTCCATGGGTCTTTTGTTGTCACCCCCTAAGACATTTTTTAAATGTGAGATGGATGGAGCCCTGAAATAGTATTCCAGACCTTTTGAACCTGAGTTATTTTACAAGGATTAAGTAGGACTTCAATGTGTTCATATCCATTTAGGAAAACTATTGAACTAGAAGTTCTTTCATATAAATCAATAGTACACAGTCTTATAATCAAGGATTTTACTTAATCCATGAAACCAAAAGTTTGCTTCTTTATTAAAATCAATCACACCCTAACTATAACAAACAAAAATAAACAAATCAAAACAAAACCAAGCAATCAGTTTATTTATGTACAAGAAAACCAAGAAATAAAAATCAATCAAGAAAAATAAGGTTTGAGAACTAAACCATTAACTGAAAAGTTCTTCTCCCACCCCTGTAAATCTTGCAACTTGTAAGTTGAGGGGCCAAGCTTGGCTGCAATCAGAAAAGGGCCTACCCATAACTGTTGAAACTTAGTGTGCTTCCCCTTTTCATCATGCGGATGATCCCACTTAAGAACCAGATCTCCCACTTCGAATTCCTTGTTTCCATCTTTATGCTTATCAAACCAACGTTTCACTACTTCTTGTTGATGCTTAAATCGTTTTCTGGATTTGGACCTAGACTCTTCCGACTTCACAAGATTATAGATTCTAATCTGTAGGATTTTATTATCGGTACCTATGGACTCCTGAGCTAATCTGGAAGAAGGTAACATAATGTTGGGAGGAAGAATAGCTTCTTTTCCATAAACAAGGGTGTATGGTGACACACCTACGGAATTCTTGGGTGTGACTCTGTCAGCCCAAAGAGCATTAGGTAATGCTAAGTGCCAACTTCTTTGGTTTTCTATCATAGTTTTCTTTAAGATCCTAATCAGATTCTTATTTGTAGATTCTGCCAAACCATTTCCTTGTGGGTAATAATTTGCAGAATAATGCAACTTAATTCCTCTTTCATTCACAAATGCAGTTAATCTAATAGAAGAAAAATAAGTAGCATTATCAAAAACCAGGGAAATTGGAACCCCAAACCTGGTCATAATGTGATCTTGTAAGAAATCCATGACCGCATATTCATTCACTTTGCGTAACTGAATGGCCTCAACCCATTTGGTGAAGTAGTCAGTTGCCGTCAAAATGTATTTGTGCTGCAAGGAAGAATTTGGTTTTATTTCTCCAATGATATCAATCCCCCATTGTTCGAATGGTTCTGTTATCATCACTGGTTTTAAAGGCCCTGCTGCTTTGGCTTGTCTTTCAACACACCTATGGTAAACATCACACTTTTTGACATGAGCATGAGCATCTTTAAACAGTGTGGGTCAGTAATACCCGGCTCTAAGAATATTATGGGTTGTTGTATCTCCGGAAAAATGACCTCCTGTAGGCCCATCATGTAATTATGTTATGACCTTATTTGCATCTTCTTGCTCTAAGCACCTGAGAATAACTCCATCATAATTCTTTCTGAATAATAATCCATCAATGATCTGATATGAAGCTGATTTAAGGTGTAATTCTCTTTGTTGTTTGGAATTCCAATGTTCTGGAAAATATCCTTCCTGAAGGTAATGAACAAGGTCTTGGTACCAGGAATATGGAGCTGTGAATAGGGGACATACATCCACCATATGTAACTCAGCTTCATTGTCCCAACTGTTTTCTTCATCGTCTTTACCTTCAGCCATTATTTTGCACAATCCTTGCCCTTTAACTATGGATGCTGGTTTGAATTCAAGGTCATATTCTTGTAAAGTTGTTACCCAGTTGCCTCTCTGTTCTCCTAATTCTTTTTGTACAAAAAGAGATCTTATAGTTGGGTGTGGGACTATTACCTTAGTACGGTTCTTAAGTATGTATGGCTTGAATTGTTTTACCGCTTTGAAAACTACATAAGCTTGTTTATAGACAACCAGGTAATTCAATTCGGCTCCTGACAGACCAATTCTCATAAATGATATAGGGTATTCATTTCCCCCATCTTCCTTCTGTGTAAGCACCACTGCCAATGAATCATCGGATGCGAAAGTGTACAAAATAAAATCTTTTTCAAAATTTGGACTTTTGAGAGATGGTGCATGAGCAATAGATGTCTTTATATTACTAAATGCATTCTTTTCCACATCAGTCCATTTGAATTGTACACTTTGTTTCACCATTTGCTACAAAGGTTTGACAATTTGAGCAAAATATGGTACAAACCTTCGCACAAAATTAATTGTACCCATGAATGATTGCATACCTTTTTTGTTATGGGGTGAAGGGATTTGTTCTATGGCCTTAATCCTTCCTGGGTCTATGGATATCCCTTTTTTAGAAACAACATGACCCAGTAACTTTCCTTCTATAACTGCAAACACACATTTCTTAGGATTCAGTGAGATACCATATTTTCAACAACGCTCGAAAATTTGTTTTAGATGGAATGCATGTTCTTCTCTCTTCTTTGAAAATATCGTGACATCATCGAGATATACGACAACACTACGGCCAATCAGACCGCGGAAATCTATATCCATGGCCCTCTGGAAAGTAGCTCCAGCATTGATGAGTCCAAAGGGAATTCTTATGTAAGCAAAAGTTCCCCACTTTGTTCTAAATGTAGTTTTAAGTCTGTCCTCTTCAACTACTAGTACTTGATAATATCCGGAGAATCCATCTAGTAATGAAAATAATTCAGAACCTGAAACCATCTGCAATATTTGTTCCATGGGTGGGACTGGATAGTTATCTTTATCCGAAGCATGATTGAGGTTTCTGAAATCTACATAGAGCCTGATTTCTCCGGATTTCTTCCTTACTAGCACCAAATTCAAAACCCACTCCAAATGTCTGACCTTGAATCTAATTTTAGCATCCAACATTTTTTTACTTCACTCTGAATTAAAGGTTCCAGTTTTGGATGCATCTTCCTCAAAGGCTGTTGATAAGGCTTGACTCCAGCTCTAATAGGGATGATATGTTGTATAATCTTTGTGTCATACGTTTTAAGCTCTTCATATGTCCAGGAAAACACATCTTTGTACTATTTGAACAAACTAATGAACTTATTTCTTTCACCTGGAGAACAACACTTTCCCAAACTTACATATCTGGGTTCAACTTCAGTTCCCAAATTTATCAGCTCGAATTGTAAGGACGAGCTATGATTCTTGACATTTGCTGGCCTTTTGAATTTGTTTTCTAGATCAAACATTCAATCTAAGGTCTGTTACGGAGAGAAATTCCTATGGCTTGGGGTACCACAACAGACATCTAGACTCCAGAAATCAATCTTTCCCAATATGCAATAGAAATAAAATGTCTAACACTAAAGGATCAAACCTCATACCTTATTCTGGACGGTTGAAGTAGATCCCCGTTGAGCTTTCCAATCTTCAGCTTGAATTGATATAATACTTCCTCAACAATAAGTAAACAATACAAGCATCCTATATATCATGGTGTTAGATCTATTCTAGCATATATAATCAATAATGTAAAATCATTTGACATATTCCAATGGATACAATATTCATTCAAATACACATTACTGGAGAGGAAAAGATATTTCTATTAATATAAATCAGAGATTACAAGTGACAACCTTTGACGGCACGTCTGCGAATCAGAGAAACTGAATCCCCCACTTGGGCCTCCACCACCTCAATCCTCCATCACTCAGATAGCAAGCTCACTAGCAAAAGGCAAGCTTGGGAAGAACACAACAGTGCTCCAAGGGACAAAGGGATGCAGACTCAACCATAAGTTCTGGCAACAATGGACTATAGTTTCGTTACTCTCAATTCTCTCTTATGCTTTCAATGTCTCAAGGGGTTCCTTATATAGCTTTTCAAAGGGATACTGAAAGGTCGAATCCGTGCGATCTCAAGGCATATGGAAGGCCAGGATTCATATGAGTCGGATCCAAGTCAAGGAAAACTCCAAAAGGATTTGGATTATGCACACATCCCGATGTACGCAACTATAGGGGTCATATCCGCGTATGTACGCGGTTATCGGGGTAAAAGCCACGTATATCACTTTTCTTATGTTTTAAGGGATGATCAAGGACACATCAAAAGACAAAAAGTAGTCCATAGAGGCTAATGAGTCTGCAACGGGACAGGGGAAGGCCATACAATGTGTGATTCACCTAGTGTGGTGAAATACGCTATAACATATGCCCCCTAATGTATGAGATCAGAGGGGTTATACGATGGTCGAAATACATTATAATTCCATCCCAGAAGTGGAGTGATGAAGGTACCCAAATGGAATACCAGCCACCCAATCAGCATAGTACAATAATACAACTCTGCATATAACTGCAAATACATATAGCAGTCCCGGATACATAAGAGTACAATGGCCATGAATAGGCATGAAACATGATAACACATATGTGGTCATCGCCATGTACAATATACATAGATCAGAATCTCCATGATGAGGATATACAAAGGACCATTATCTCCACAAAGGATGAAGATATACAATAGATCAAGATCTCCATAGTGGCTGGAAATTTCTGACATATACTGGAACAAGTCACGAGAGCTGAAATCTCATGAACACTGGCACAATCAAGGAGGTAGCATATAATGGATGCCACCAATCTAGAAGGTCTTCTACACACACCGCTATGAGTACATGTCCTACTATGCGAATAGAGGTGTTGAGGTCGAACATAGTAGTCCATCGTCTGATTACCGGTCATTGATGTATACCGTTAACAGACACGAGATCACCCACCAATAATGAAAATGGGAATCAAGGTACTAGAGTGAAAACTAACAAGTGTGAATAAATGTGTTGAGGTCAAACACTTGAGAGAATCCATCGATCAGGGGACATTGATGTATTCCCAAAACTGTCGATGGCGAGAGAACCTGCCACTGATGACTGCAAGTCTCAAGGCACTCAAAATGACTCTAGACTCCAATCCCAGAATAAATGATCTAAATTCGATGGGATGAAATCCGCTGGAAGGAGGGCATTAGGGCATCCCCCATTATCCAACACGAGGTACTCAGCAAGGCTGTATAATGTGGAAGGACTCGATCATAAGGTGCACGAACCAGTAACTGTACCGGGAATGGCCGACATGCAAAGTCAAGATAACTAAGGAATGGCCGACTTAGGTTTCAACTTCCTTCGAACAAGAGCATAACGGCATATGGTGACTGAATGAAGGCAGTATAGACTCGATATACAAACTGGGACATCTCTATGATGCAGGAGGCATCAATAGAGGCTCCATAGGGACTAGAAGCATAACCAGTCGGTGGAGATAAACTCAGATAAATGAGTACAGCTCCTAAATTCAAACTATAACCCAACCAATGGATGTGATATATAGTGCTCTATTCAAAGGTGACACAACTCAACAACTGCCAAAGATAATATCTTTTCTTGTCCGGCTTTTTGTTTTTTTTATTTTTTTTTTCGACTTTTTCAGTTATTTGAAAAGCTTGAAAAAAGAATAAACTAGATTTATAGTTACAAACTAGGAGGAGATGAGTGTCATTAGGGAAAAAAAACTAGTTCCAAGCAGTGGAACATACCTATGCTCAATGCAAGGATACATGTGTAGGATATCGACACTTGGGGGAAAATCCCCTCCCGGTAAAAAGGGAATCAAGCTGCGAAGGATATAAAGAAAGGCTCTGCATGGCTAGACATGAGACAAGCTCGGGCTATATGGCTGAAACGCAATGTCAGGGGAGCCGGCATAAAGCTCAATAAGACAGGCAAAGCTCATGATAATGCATCCACAACTTGATACAAGGGAGTCCGGGGGATCATGGCCAACATAAGATCAAGAGGAGTATGAGGCTCTTGGGAAATGTCATGGCAATACTATACAACGGACTCCCACACCCTAAAGGGAGAAACATCGGCATGGGAACCAAATGAAAATAAGGCGCTAACTAGGGTACCCATGTAAGGTGAGGCTCTACCACTCATATCATGCCACTTCTAGAGCATCAAGAAGGTTTCGTGACATAATAGAGTGGGTTCGTACCTAAGGATATAGTGACATGGTCATAAGGTCATGCAAAATGAAAACAGTGGTGAACCTAACCTATATGCCAGTGTAGACGTGATACCTGAGATCAGTATGAACAAGTCAATCCAAAGGCTGAAACGGCACTGAAAACGGTCTTCTACATCACAAATTATGTCAGAAACGGTCAAAACTATAGGAAAGGGGGTAAAATTTTTCAAATCTTTGAAAATTTTTCTATAAGTAGTAAAAAATAGAAATCATTTGAAACTTTTACCCATTGGAGCTCTGATTTTCAACTGCAAATTCCAGGAGATCCAGCCGGCGGAATTCACAACTGTTTCTTCCAGGTATTTACTCATGCTCTCGGCTTGCATTTCAATACAATTTTTACAAGTTTTCATGGTCAAATGAGGTTGTTAAGGCCAATTCTACATGAGCGCTGCAGCCCACATGGGTATCGAAGCTTTTTCCGCATATAGGGCTGGCTATACACGGAAAAGGGGCTAGAAACCGCGTACATACGCGGTTGTTTGCAAAACAGTCGCGTATGACACCGCGCAAGTGGATTTACAAGAATCTAATGGACAATTCGTCAATTTCTCATGCAAGATGGTGCTAGAGTGACGAGAGCGCGAGCATGGTGAAGTAGAGGAAGCAGTAAGGGCCGACATAAGGGCTCAACAAGTATTACGTGCATGCGGACTCTATAAGTTTTTGGTGCCTTGGTGGCTTGAGGGCCAAACCAGGACTGCTACAGATGCTGGTAGACTATTGGGATCCAGACTCAGAGTCCTTCCGGATAGACGGTATGTCCCTCACCATTGAGGTGGAGGATATCTACTTTATCACAGGTCTATCTAGACAAGGGGAGGTGGTGAACCTTCATTCCCAAGGTGGGCCAGGTCATGGGCTTACTATTGATGAGTACATAGCTGTGTACTGCTACCCAAATACTGAGAAGGTGGGGAGTCAAGTTCCCACCAATGCTATACAGGTGCTAGGCCTAAAGGCCATACTACTGACGCTGGGCAGGATAGCAGGCTTAGCATCACTCCATCAGACCTCTTGGCCATTGATGTTCTATGCGGTGGAGTGTATGAGACCGGCCATATACGACTGGAGTACTACACTACTGAGCAACATGAAACATCAGCTCAGTGAGTGTAAGGAAGGTAGGATACGGAACTTCGGGTTCAACAGTATTTTGAGCACGTTTTTCTTCGAGCGTGTTCCAGGATTGAGCCCTAGAGTGGATGTTCCTCTCCACGAGGTTCTAGATCTGGCCCAACGACGTTGGGCAGATGCGATGCGCAGAATGGGGGGTGGTAGGGTGGCCAACCCTTATCCAGCTGACTTTTTTCCATGGTGGCGACGACAGATTGTTGCCATAAATAACTACCCCTATGCAGGGATAGATTTTCGGGGGGATCCAGACATGCCATTGCCACCAGGATCAGCATATGGAGACATAGGTAACGAATCTCGACCCTCACTCTTTTTAAAAAAATTTGAAGTATTTAATTTTTTTGTGTTTTCTTGATTATATGGAATCAAAAAGACATGTTTTTGGGTGACAATACATAATGACATCTACCATTCGTGTGCAGATGTGGGACCACGGCAACCAGAGGGCTTCCCATGTCATAGATGGAGGGGAAGAGGAGACGATATCACCAGTGTGGATGTGGAGCGAACGCTCCAAAACATTCATACCAACTTCGTGCGACTGACTCATAGAGTTCCCATGGCGCAAGTCGAAGACTTGCCTGAGGCCATGCAGTGACAGGTGGTGGGTGTACCATGCGCATGAGTGCGTTTATTCCGGCAGCTAGCTAGAGCCGTAGTGACATATCATGATCACAACCCTCCTCCACCTCCATAGCACTAGACACCTGTGAGTGTATCTATTTTGTACTACCATGTATATGATGGTGGCTTTCAAAGCCCCAATTTTGTATTATGACACTATGTATTACCACATTTTTGATAAAAAAAAATTATGGTGATCGGTTTATTTATTTACAAGTGTAAAAATTGTGTTTATGATTAATTTATGATGAATGAAACAAATGCCAATCTAACATGTAGTTAGCATATGAGTCAGCAACTTGATTATAATTTCTTGGAATGTGTATATATGTTATACTCTCAAATTGCCGTTCTAACAATCTCACACGTAAGAATCTCCTTAATAACGTCGGATCTCTAACATGGTACAAACCATTGAGTTGTGACACTACTAACTCTGAATCAAGACGTACCTCAAGAGAGAGAACACCATGCGAAATGGCATCCCGTAGAAGCTCGATAACGACATTATATTCAGCAACATTGTTGGAAGATGGTCGTAGACATACACCTCCTGAAGACAGTACTTGACCCATAGGAGTATAAATCACCCAAGCAGCTGAGGCTGAGTGCTGAGTGTGACGGCTTGCACCATCCGTGAATCCTATGTAGGTGGAATATTCCATTGACATCTGCCACAAGAAACGGAAACTAATCACAAACCCGATCACGATAAACAAGACCTAACTATGCAAAAAAGCTGTACAATAATATACAACAAGCAGCCTTGGCTAAAGATCATGCATAGTATTTTTTGAGATAGAGCCCATTTCTAGGCTCCGCCAAGGCCGTCCCTTCGTAATCCACTAACTCATAGGCACCCTTCTCTAACACACGCTTGACCACGTAAGGACCACGCCACATAGGATTGAAATTCCCTTCCCCCAAGGGTTCTTTCGATTGATCCCACAAAAGGACCAAGTATCCCTCACTAAACACTCTTGGACGGACAGACTTATCATATTGGGCCTTTACGCGACGCTTATTAACCTCTAGAGTCACCAAGGCATCTCTACACTGCTCATCGAGTTGCTCAAGGTGAACCAAATGCCCTTCCAAAGGCGAAGTTTCTGGTAAGATTTCCATGGCTAACTTCAACGAAGGAATCTCGCATTCAACCGGCAATATCGACTCCACTCACTAATACAAGTGATCAATTTTTCCACGGAAAAAACGTGGAAATATCCATGGAAAAGCGTGGATATTGCCACGTCTAAGTGTTTTTTTTCTCGTGGAAACAATTTCATTGCAATAGAGATGACCCCTGATTTGTGTTGCAATATCCATGGCTGGCCATCGCTATATCCACGGCTGGCCATCGCTGTATCCATGGCTTGCTGTCGCTGTATCCACGGCTGTGAATTTTTTTTTAAAATTGTCGTCGCTGTATCCACGGCTATAACTGTTTTAAAAAAAAATACAAATGCCATAAGACCAATTCCATGTGGAAGTAGGTTTGAGGCTTCTCATACACCTGAATCTTATATGATCATTAACCACTGAATAAACCCAGTCTTCAAAAACAAAAAGAATAATTGGTGGACCAAAAGTCTAGAAAGGAGTCTTACTATATTTCAGTCCCAACACTTAGCTTCCTTGCATTTCTTTTGAAGAATGTTGAGGACATTCTGGATCCCCTTGAAGACATAGATTTACAGAATTCTTGATACAACACCAGTTATCAGAGCTACTATTATGACATAATTAGCATTACACATCCTTTATATGCTAAAAAGGATAGTCGGCATTCACAGGAAAGGACATTTATGTTTCAGGGGGAAAGCCAAGATGATAGCAATAAATGTGGTACTGTTTTTGTCCTAAAATTATCAGATGTAAATTTTTATCAGTTCAAAGCTCATGTTGGAGTTGGCACAAACAACAGAGGTGAGCTCTTCGCTCTTTTCTACCTCCTAAAATGGGCATTTTTCTTGGGAGTGGGATCTCTAAATTTATATGGAGACTACTCTATGGTTATTCAGCATGTACAAGGCAGGGTCAGGATTACAAACTGGTCACTCTCTCCTTTGGCGCAGAAGATCCAGGATATTCTTCCCCTTTTTTATCAGGTTCGTGCTCATCATATTTTTCGGGAACTAAATGAAGAGGCCGATATTCTATCCAAACAAAGTCTCGAAATTCAAGCTAGAGCTTATGTCCTAGTTCACAATGTAAATGAGTCTGTACAGGTATCCTTAGGGAACCTGTGTGATTTCTAAGTCCATTTTGTTTCGGAAGATATGGTGGATTATTTCTGGTGGTTTTGGAGGCCTTAATTTCTGGACAATCTTTTATAAAGGGACTGATTTTGTAATAGGTAATTTGGAGATCGCTTATTTACTAGCCCCAGTCCACTGGGCATGTTTGTCCTTATTGTTTTTTGGAAAGATACCATATGTAGTCTTTGGCAGCTATAGGCCATGTTTTGCTGGGCATGAAGAGGACCACCTCTTAACTTATGCAAATGCAAGGACTGTAAGGAATGTGCTCATATTTCTACTTGAAATAAAAGTGTGTTTTTCTTGGGGAAAAAGGGAAAGGTCATTTATTTAAGAAAAGTGGGCTGACATAATTGCAAAAGCACACCACAGAAGAATGTATTTGGACATGACCAAACATAAAAGTTAATAATCTGTATTGTGAACTACTAATGGAAGCCTACATGAGAATACTAGACTGCTTATCATGCTTGTGGGAACAGTAATTACACTCAAAACTATTAAAATATATATTTTACCTTGCAAGGAGACTACTTATGTCCAGAAAACCAAGAACTAAGAATAAGGCACATATAAATTATGTATCTCATTTATAAAATTTATAACAAAGGGATACATAAGACAAAGTATCTAAGAATACACTACTTTTAAACTTGTAATATCTATCCCAAAATTTAGTTTCAAGTAGCAGCTGGAAACTCATTAACACTACAGAGATAAAGGAGTCAATACCTCCACATTTGCCCCCCGGTGATAGTCCATCGTCAAAGTCTCAGCTGTACGCTTACCCTCATCATAACAACTTCTAACACCTGAGCATAAATTCTCTTCGTAAATATAAAAATATAATAATACAAGTGGACTAAGGATATTTAAAGCCTCTAACATAAATACAGATGTTAGTTGCTGTAGGAGCCAAAACTATGGGAATCAAAGAAGTAATGATCAGGTCTGGCATCCCTGAAATAATCAGTAACTCACAAACATAGTTGACAACAGCAGATTGTGCTCCTGGCTGATCCCATAATACATTAAAGTACAAAGAAACAATTACCCGGTGCATTTTCTTTTATTTCTCTGTACAAAAGAAGGGAAATACAGAACAAACACAAAATGATCAAAGAGACTATAGACCAGTCAAACGAAACCAATCAATGCATACCTATAGGGTTGGCATTTCCCCAATATGTCTCCATATGTGGATGCTGAAGAGGATCCCCATATACCTCACTTGTACTGGTAAGCAAGAAGTGGGCTCCAATTCATTTTTCCAGACCCAGCATGTTCAATGTCCCCATCACATTTGTCTTGTACAAATAAATATTAAGGGATCTGGACTTCTTCGTCCCGACGATGATTCAGGCTTGATTGCTTGTGCTAAATAAAGTCCCAGCCCTTTAATCCCAATTACCTAGAATAATATAATCAAGTGGCTAAATAAAGTCCCAGCCCTGGAA
>LPNX010481947.1:203392-213703 GCA_001517045.1 Pseudotsuga menziesii
AACCTCCCCCCTCCTGAATTACACATGCAATATCAAGAGCTAAGTATGATTCAAACACAATTACCATTAAGTAGCAAAGAAGGACTCACAGATAATTATTATTGCTCGGCATTTACAGAGGCCGGGGCTGACCATGGCGGGACCTCCAAGTAGATGTAAATGGGGCCAACGGTTAAACCCTAGCTCGCTGGTGCGATGATGCCAGATCGAATACGCAAATATACATTCAATAATTCCTTAACCATAGATCATTTTTTATTTCTCCCGTGGCAGAAAGAAGACAATTTTTACCTTGTTTCTCATAATCTTTCCCTGTGCTCTCAATCAGGACTTGAGTGATGCTCTCCAAGGCATTCAGGGCATCAATCTCTACTCTCCCGCCAAGTTCATCGATCAACCTCTCCATAAGTTCCCTTACCTTGCCAAGAATAACGCTTTTGCTCGACACATCCAAATCTCCTGCCTGTTCAGCCTCCTCATCTGTGACTTTATCTAAGTCAAATTTGATGTCATTATTTTCTATACTATTTTGGAATTGATCTAGTGACTGATGGCAACCTTGAAGATTCTCTGCCCATCCTACCCAATCATCTGTGATGTTTTCCTCAAGCCTATTGACCCCTCGAGAAATTTCAAATCCTCCATTAGGCTGTTGACATGCCCAACAACCACAAAAGTCATCCTTAGAACTAATAGTTGCTGCCTCTTTGAATCTAACCCACTGTAAATCACCATCGGCTTCCATTCTTTCCAACTACAGGCCAATATTGAATATGATGACCAACAAGAGGATAGTGGAGATCAAGAGAGGATGAAAAAATGATAGAATTTTGATCAACTTTGGAGCCCAAATAAGGAAAGCAGCTGTGTGGACTGGATGCTTCCAAACAAACGAACAACCAATGAAGAATTCCCAATGCAGCTGCTCCCATTGATCATCAGAGACATTAATAAATCTATGCTTCCATGCCATTGTCAATGCCGAAACCACATTAACAATGGAAGGATTCTTCGTCATCTCCCGATGGATTCAACTCATTCCTGTGCTTTCTCCTTCTCCATGAAACCTTGTCCAATCCAATGGGTACAAGACCATATCTAGAAACAAGCAAAAACAAGCTCATTTATAATAGTTTGATTGGATTCAAAACTCATCTGGGCTTCCTCAGCCTCATGCAAAAATTTCATTCTCTAAGTGAATTTACATTCTCAGCTGTGTATACATACAGAGATAGAGAGTTGCTCTAGATTGCCCGAACTCAAAACCCAACTAGACTCATCCAAATGCAGAGAGGCCTGTAGATACTATAGATCGATCTGCTTTGTCTACACTGAGTAGCAAACTCTATATTCTTTCTATAGCGAGTGACAGAATTTTGAGTAGCTGGGATAACTTACCTAGGTATAAAAAAGCTAAGCTCCTAAAAGGTGTTACCCGATCATACCAAAGGGTTCTTTGAGAAAGTAAGGTTCTGCCCTTCTTTAGAACAGAAAGGTCTTGACCTCCGGTAAGGTCCTGAAAAATCAACAATTCCTTTGTAAGAAGGCCTGGGTTAGTCCTTTCGGCCAAGAGTGGTAAGGTCCCAAAATGTCTTGCCGCTCTGCTACTAATATAGATAACCTTAATCACCTGAATTCAAGAACCAGTTGGACTTCCTTGGCCTCAAAGTAAGGTCTGCAACAAATGTATCTGAACCACACCCAGCTGAAAATCCCCAATCATACCACAAGTACTTTGGATATATAGTGAATAATATTATACACTTCATGTAGATGCACCCAAGTTCAGAATTCTAGAAAATGGGTTCTTGAATTCTACACCCAACCGAAATCCTTCCGCCATACTGTAGTTGAATCAGGATGTACTGGTGAAGATACAACTAACAAATTATGACTGATTGTATATCCATTGGACTAAAGAACTCTGCATATACTCTGTTATAATCTGATCAATCAATGCTGATAATCCACATTATTCATCTTTATGACGCAGAACAAGTCTCTTCTGCCATAATTTCCTGAACATGTGAGAAACCCATCATCCATATAGCAGTCCAAATATGCATCCAATACATTACAAACCTTCTGTATATATGTCCGAATGCCGAGGCCTGCAAATGGGTTGCCTGAATTCAACACCCAATTGTAACTGAACCTCCTTAGCCTGACACAAGCTCCCTATCTTCTGAATATAACAGTTAACCATATATTATTGCTGGGCATTTACAGAGGCCGAGCTGACCATGGTGGGACCTCCAAGTAGATGTAAATGGGGCCAACAGTTAAACCCTAGCTCGCTGGTGCGATGATACCAGATCGAATACGCAGATTTGCATGAGAACACCTTGCTAAATATTATTATCGATTTCCAAAAACAGCCGCCTCGAACTCTTCCTCCCTCTAATTCCTCCTCCTCGTCCTCCATAACTATAAGCATTAATCCACCCGCCCACGAAAATGAAAACAAAAAGAAGATCGAACCTCTTATTTGTAAAAAGTCAACAAAAGATGGTGCCGTCGCTATAATGACGGATAGCCATGGATACAGCGACATCCAAGGCTTTAGGCGTGGATACAGCAACGGATAAGAGTCCCTACATGGATACAGCGATGGCTAGGCATGGATACAGCGACGCCTCGTTCCTGTTGCTTCTGATTTTACACCAAAAAGTAAGAAACATGGAAAACCTCCGTGGAAAAATCTGCGCTTTTGTACTAGTGACTCCATGCACAAGCTGATATGGAGAAAAACCAGTGGCAGTCTTAACCGTGGTTCGATATGCCCACAAAGCAGGGTATAACATAATATGCCAATTCGTCTTGCTTTGCGTAATGGTTTGTTGGAGAATGGACTTAAGTGATTTATTCACTGCTTCAACCTGTCCATTCGCTTGAGGATAGTAAGAAGAGGAGTGCTCTTGCTTATACCCTAACTTGGATGCCAACTCTTCCATCATACGGTTCTGAAAGTGCGATCCATGGTCAGTGACAAGCTCTCTCAGAATCTTGAACCGAGTAATGATTTGGTTGAATACGAAGTGAGCGGCTGTCTCACCGTCGGATTTTACTGTAGGAATTGCCTCAGCCCATTTCGTGAAGTAATCAACAGCCACTATGATATGATGGTGCCCCCCAGCCGAAGTTGGGTTACAATCCATAAAATTGAGCCCCCATTTGGTGAAGGGACTGGTGGTGATAATAGTGTGTAACGGGGCAAGTTTCAAGCGCATATTACGTGCGAACACCTGGCAATGGTGGCACCTCTTGACCGCTTCAATACAATCCTTGAAGATCGACGGCCAGAAATAACCCGCTCTCAAAATATTTTGAGCTGTAGAAAGCCTAGATAAATGACCACCACACGCCCCTCTGTGGCAATCATTAAGTACTACCTCAGCCTCATCATGAGTTAAACAACGTCGTAAAATGGAATCTACTCCACGGCGGTACAAAGTATTGTCCACTATGAGGTAGTTCTTAGAGACGTGACGTAATCGTCATCGTTCATCTCGCGAGAGGTGAGTAGGGGTCCTCTGCATTTGTATATATAATATGATATCCCCATACCATGGGTCAGCCGTTGAGATTAAGAAAATGTGTTCATCAACAAACGTATCTTCACATACCAACTCCTTGGCCTCGCTCAGAAAATCCGATATGAGCTCTGCAAAGATTAAAGATTTCTTCGATTTTTCCGAAACAAATTCGAGATCAAACTCTTACAGGATGACAATACATTTATTATACTTTCCCCCAATCATCCTACGTGTGAGGATGAATTGAAACGAATTGACATGGGCCACAACCAAGGTCTGGCGAAGGAGAATATAATGTCTCAAACGCTGCACCGCATGTACGGTAGCTAAGGAAAGCTTCTCGACATGAGAATACCGAATCTCTGTGTCAATAAGGTTTTGGTTCAGATAATATATGGCATGCTCCTGGAGCTCCTCATCCTCTTGAACCAAAACCATACCAATCGTCTCTAAAGACACGGCCACATATAATAGGAAATCACGGCTATAATCCGGAGGACTAATCACCGGGGTCGATGCTAGGGCTCGCTTAAGTGCATTGAAGGACTCCTGGGCTCGATCATCCCACTCAAAGGGAGTATCCTTCTTCAGGAGACGCATGAAACCTCTAGTCAAATTGGAAAAGTTGACAACAAATCTTTGTAAGAATTTTTCCATGCCTTGCAAACACTGAAGATGACGAATATTGCGCGGGGGAGACAACTGAAGTATTGCCTCAACCTTCAAAGGGTCAACTCTTATACCCTCTTTCGAAACGATGAATCCTAACAAACGACCTGACTTCACACAAAAGATGCACTTATGAGGATTTAATCTAACAGCATAGTGGCGGTACCTTTCGAACACCAATCTCAAGTGATAAGAATGACGCATCCTCATGCGAGAATGAGCAGCGAGGTCATCCTAAAATACTTCAATAATAGACTTGAGATCATGGAAGATCAAGGTCATCGCCCGCAGAAACGTAGCTCCGGCATTTTTAAGGCTGAAAGGCATTTTTTGATACGCAAATGTTCCCCAAGGACAAATAAATGCGATCTTGTGTTGGTCCTCGGGTTTAATTTGGATCTGATTATACCCGAAAAAGCCGTCCATAAAGGAGAACACCTAGCTACCCACACACTCATCCAAAATCTGATCTATAAATGGTGTGGGGATGTTATCCTTAGGACAGGCACAATTTAAATCACGGAAATCAGTGCATATACGTATTGCTCCCTGCTTCTTATCCACGGAAATGGGGTTTGAAACCCACTCCGTCAAGGGAACAGGATAGATGAAACCAGCTTTCAATAGCTTCTCTATCTCTGCCTTTATGGCGGGTGCTTTCCTAGGATTCACTGCGCGTAAACGCTGTCGAACAGGCTTAGCGTTGGGGTAAGTCTTAATCTCATGTTCGACAATCCGAGGGTCAATCCCTAGCATCTCATCATAAGACCAAGAAAAAATATCACGAAATACCTTGAATAGCTCGATATACTCCAGAATCTCATCTTGGGAACAATCCGCCCCAATGTAGACATTCTCAACTGTACCAGGATTGCGAGAAATGTTGATAGGAATAGTTGACGATATGTTCGCCATGTTTCCATTAGCCATCGGACCAGCAGAGCTTAATGGAACCATAGGTCTACCAACTTTCTGACTAAGAATCTCCCTATAATCCTCATGCTCCAAAAGGTCAAGCTCTGGAAGGAAGTACGATCTATGATGAAGTTCCTCCCATGGTGGCTCAACTCCCGACATAGCCTCGATAATCGCTTCATCTGAAGGGAAAACCGTATCAAGGTAGTCGTGGGTATGAGAAGACTGTACTGCCCATGCCGACAGCACATAGGGGTCTTCCTCCTCCGTCCATGAAGAGGAAGAACAAGGCTCTGCAGCGGACTGGAGATTAGCTTGGTAAGCTATCATAACTACAGGCAACGGCACGCTCGTCTCGATGGCCTCACTCGAAGGAATCGGTGTAGGAAGAATCCAAGGATCTCCCATATGACTTGTGCGAAAAGGCACCGATCTCGTAGACGTTGAAGCACCACCAAAACTATATCCTATCATGAGGACGGGTGCAGAACAACTAAAGGTTCCCATGAGGGATGGATACATGCCTACACCCACACTCCCAGTTGCCGGGTGGGAATGTTCAACTTTCAGAACCGAAGCTCCTGAAGATGCAGTAATAGGCGGATTCTTGAATGCCATTTGATCAATCATTACAATCTTCCCGTTATGCGGAAAGCATACAACACGAAACACGGAAGACGCAACGACTTGCATACTATACATCCAGTTCCTTCCCAGTAAGAGATTGTAGTCAAGGGGTGCATCAACCACCTCAACCTCTATCGCAACGGTCTTCCCTCCCAAACGGACTTTAAGGGAAGGAAGGATACCGTGCGGCCTAAACGATCTCCCATCAAAAGCAGTTAACATGGTCGTAGATTTTGACAGCTCAGGAGAACCGAGACCCTTCCAACAAGACAAAGACATCACAGAAGCAGAAGCGCCCTCGTCAATCACAGTACTCTTAACGATCATATTAAGACATTCCACATGCACCAAAAGGGACACATAGTAGGGCAAGCGAGGCTGATGTCCTGCGGTTTCAAATTTGATCACTGAGGAAGAATCATCACCATTCACACCAAGAGCGGAAAGCAAAGCCTTCATTTGCGATGGACAACTCTGAAGCACTTCCATTGCAGACATCGCACAAGGAGTATGGCCCAATTCCTCGACAACTCAGTAATTCTGGGCGGCTCAGGAATTTGGGTTATGCCCCGAACACTTAAGTACCCCCTTAGGAATGTGAGGTGTAGCCTTAGGTTTATCCGCAGGTTTCTCAATGCGCAAAGGGGTTCCTGGTGGATCAGGTTCTTTGCCTGGGTTGGGTTGTGACGAAGTATAATCTTTCACATGCGTCACAACTTTCGCGGCACGGACCATATTAATGCACCCACAACCATAGTCTCAGGTGGATCATCATCACTAGACTGATCATGGGACTTCGAGTTCATATTCTAGTTATGCGGTAAAGGGTTCATTAACATAGCTGGGCCCTGTGCTATGAGCTTCGAAGCTTCATCCATTCTAGGGCACAAGTAAGTGAGGTGATCGTCCTTACATAGCTTGCAAGGAAACTTAACCTTACATTTAGTCTGCTTGTCCCCCCCATCATTTTTACCGTTCTTGTCATTATTATTGGAATTCTCGTTCTTATACCCACCCTTCTTATTATTATTGTTTTTACCCTTTTTTCTATTCCGTCCGGGTTGCTGGTTACCCTTCTGGTCGGATGATTGCACAACAAGTACATTCACCGTTTGGGCAGGCTGAGACGAAGCCGTAGCTTGTACTGAGGCAGATTGGTTGATTAACAATTGAGCAACTTGTTTCGCAACCGAACCTGTAGGTTTCTTACTTGCACAACCCACAATGCCGTCGGCATGTGGTCCAGGTTTGACCTTGGGATCGAAACTAGAACGAGGAGCGTTGGGTATAATCTCATATAACAAACCAGACTAAGCATAGATCAAGTCCAGTTCCTGCACCCTAAAGATTGTTTGTTCCTCATTCTGCACTCCGGATGTGGAAACATCCTTTGCTATATATGAGAATAAATATTTGAGGAACCACTCAAGGAAAATTAATCTCTTCCATCTACGCCACTCCTGAATATGATCAGAAATATGGGTGGCTTTATCTTGCCGAAATGTCGACAAGAGTTCAGTACCAACATCATAGCGCACTGGTAGCTGGAAGTGATTAAGGAAAGTCATCGCAAGGTCGTCGAACAAAGTAAAGGCACCCCTAGGTAACTCTATATACCATTTCGCCGCAGGCCCTGTAAGGGTGCATTGAAATAGTCTCAAACGGACTGAGTCCTGATGCAATGAATTGGAAGAGCACCATAGGTGGAATGTCGTAACATGTTCACTCAGATCCTCTCCTGGTTTTCCTTCGAACTTAGGTATGTCCAAAGGAAGCTTGGTAGGGACAATCGGCCAAGCCGGGTCATGAGCCACAGGATCGTTCGTAAGTCTCGATAAGTCAGGTAGATTCAGTGTCGCGAGGAAAGGGAGCCTAGGATGATGAGGCCTATGGACCGCTCCCTGGTTCATATAGGATTTATTACCACCATGACCCTAGCCATAGTGACCTCCTCCTGTATGACCCGTATAGGGTGGCGTGGAAGCACCATAATGAGGTGGACCTTGACTAGTAGGAGCTACAAAGTTGTAATTAGGAGAGTAAGCAGGTTGTGAATACTCACCTCCATAAAGTGAAGAAACCTGTCCATACTGCGTCCCATAATAGGGTCCATAGGTCATCGCTTGCGATGCCCCATGAGACACTCCATAGGTAGGGATATACATTCCGGAAGTAGGAATATACATACCGGAAGTAGGGATATATGTCATGGAAGTAGCAATCTGACCTCTAGAAACATGAACATAACCTCCCGAAACCATGGGTGGTATGTAGGCTTGAGACACAATTGGTCTAGTAATCGCAGTACGGATCTGACTCATAGCTACGTGCCGAATCGAAGGACCACGTGAGTAAGGTAGAGGGTTTACATTTGAAGAACTCGGAAGCAAGGATGAAGGAATCTTTATAAGAAGATATGTACTAGTTCCTATCGTCACTCATCTGGGACCTGGTATCCCTATCGGATCACTAACTCTAGACCTAGGAGGTATATAAGATGTAACTTCCACCACTGGGATGCAAGGTGCAATGTGACTAGTACTCCCAAACCTCTCCGCAAGGTAAGGCATGGGATTGCCCCCAGGCATAGTGTTAGGCTCGAAATCGGATTCGACATTAAATGTCAAATCGTGCATAGGAAAACCAGTCGTAGCATAACTACCGTAGCTAGTACTGGCAGGTTCAAAGTGAGTCTCAGCGTCTTCCGGCATTCCATACCAGTAATGTGTCAACGAGGGGTCAACCCTAGAATGAATAGGTCTATCATGCATGGCTCCTATCTCTGAAATCACAGGTCCTAACTCAGTTAGGTCGGGTGAAGGGTCATAAGTAGGCGTGAATTCCCAATCGTCAACGCGAATGGGAGGAGGTGGCTCAGATGTATCCTCTGAATGATCGCCCATGGTGTGTGAATCAATGTGTGATATAGTCCACCTGGACTATCTAGGTCCCTCTCCCAAAGGAGGAGGATAAGTAGAAGGTGGAAGTCCTGCTAAACGACGAGAATGGCGCAGAACCGCACCCAAATCCACAATGACTCAAAAAATAGCAAAGACTCTCTATTTACATCAACCCTAGGCCAACTAGCGTGCACAGATCAATCACTAATAAAATATAAATCCAAATGCAAGAAAACAAGGGCTGGATAAGTGAGCTCCCGAATGTGGCCGGTATGTCTCGCCTAGGAGAGGATTGAGAGGCCCTTGTCACCACAAGTGGAGGTGCGTAACCAATTATTGTGGCCCTCATCTTCAACGTGTAAAGTGACTGTGATTTCTAACCCCAACCTGGCCAGGACACATGCAGAATAACCTCTACAAGTACCCCCTCGATATCCTAGGTAAGGTCACTAAGGTCACCTCAATATAATCAAAGCTCAGGCGGACAGTCGCAGGCAGGATTGACCGTATGGGCAGGGTAGCAAAGCCCAAAACTATCGAAAGAGCCCCCAGATACGAATACAATCCTGGCTATATCGTCGGTGCTACACAGTTATCGACCAGGGGTTATCCCAATCAACAACCGCTCACACTGCCTCGTGCTTAACTCCCTTTTGAGAGGAGGATCCTAAGAACGCTGGTTATATCAAGGATTTCACACACTCCCTGGACAGACACCTAGTTGTTGTCGTTTAGTGATCTTGGAGAATTAACTTACAATGAACTATTCCAAGATCCTAAAACCTAAGCTTGTTGGTGCACCCTAGAAAAGAAAAGAGTGTAATTCATTTTAATTAGCGTTGATTTTAGTTGGCTTTATTACTCAAAAATAGGATATGGTCGTGCAACTAATGGTGTTATGATGCATCAAGAAGCAAAATGCACACCTAATAATCAATGCAAATGCATTATGTCCACGAAAACAGGGTATGCGTACTACGTGTAATGCACAATTTCTTCTTCAAATGCTGAAT
Source organism: Pseudotsuga menziesii (assembly GCA_001517045.1). Taxonomy (NCBI): domain Eukaryota; kingdom Viridiplantae; phylum Streptophyta; class Pinopsida; order Pinales; family Pinaceae; genus Pseudotsuga; species Pseudotsuga menziesii. The sequence continues at coordinate 213,053 of LPNX010481947.1, forward strand.
GCAAATTTCCCTATATGAATTCCTAACTATTACTCCAAAGCAAATCTAGATCTAGTGCAAGTACAATGCAAAGTGCAAAATGAAATGCATGATGATAAGCAAATGTTTTTGGATTTTTTGAAAATAAAGAGATACAAAAAGAAAAAGAATGATTCTACCCACCCCAGACTCTGCAAGCACACATAAACAGCATTCCAGCAAAGTACTAAGGTAAAAGGACTCTAATGCACTAATCTCAAACAAAAAATCAAAGATGCCATGACAAGAACTTTCCTAAAAGAAAAAATTTTAGGCTAAAAAAATGTTTCTGGTCAGAAACAGAGGTATTAACAAACTCAGGTAGTGCCAAAGGAGACTCAGCAGCTAACAGAATTCACCCAGCAATCCACTATCTTCCACAAAAAGGTAAATACCAGGGTATACGCGACTGTGTGCAGTAAACCCGCGTGTATACGCGGAAATCCCAGAGGAAACCGCGTGTATACGCGACTGTAAGTTACAAACCCGCATACAGGAAGAAAAAGATGCATAAATCCAAGGCAAATAGACAGGCTGAGACTAACTTCACACCAATCAAGCTCTACCAGGCATACATGCCCCCATACCCGACACAGAAACAAGAGAGAGAGAGCAATTCAAATACATTGAATG
>LPNX010481947.1:213843-308017 GCA_001517045.1 Pseudotsuga menziesii
ATCACTAGCAAAATGCAAGCTTGGGAAGAACAGAACAGTGCTCCAAGGGACAAAGGGATGCAGACTCAACCATAAGTTCTGGCAACAATGGACTATAGTTTCGTTACTCTCAATTCTCTCTTATGCTTTCAATGTCTCAAGGGGTTCCTTATATAGCTTTTCAAAGGGATACTAAAAGGTCGAATCCGTGCGATCTCAAGGCATATGGAAGGCCAGGAGTCATATGAGTCAGATCCAATTCAAGGAAAACTCCAAAAGGATTTGGATTATGCACACATCCCGATTTACGCGAATATAGGGGTCATATCCGTGTATGTACGCAGTTATCGGGGTAAAAGCCGCATATATCACTTTTCTTATGTTTTTAGGGATGATCAAGGACACATCAAAAGACAAAAAGTAGTCCATAGGGGCTAATGAGTCTGCATCAGGACAGGGGAAGGCCATACAATGTGTGATTCACCTAGTGTGGTGAAATCTGCTATAACAAGGTCCTCACTCCTTTAGGAATAAAGTTGTCGAATTTTAATCCAGGTTGGTGTTCTTCATCATCGATTATTGCTCCTTTGAAAGTCTCATCAATCATCAAAAATTCCAAAATTTGTTGATCATCATCAAAAACCCGTAGATTGGTGATCATGTCTGGAACCAAAGTAATTCAATAGAACATTTGTTATTTGAAGGAACAAGCCTTGCAGCTGAGGTAGCTAATAAGCCAGCTACTGCATTATTTAGTTGAGGAATGGATACAATATTATATGCATAAAAATTTGTAAGCAAATCCCACACTTCATTCTGGTAAGCTTTTAAATGAGGTGAAATGCAATGTATTTTATTTCGAATTTGCTTTACGACTATTTCAGAATCTCCATATACTTTCAGATTTTTCACTTTTATTTCAATTTCTTTTCTTAGTCCCTGAACTAGTGCTTCATATTTGGTTGTATTATTGGTACATTTGAACTCTAATCTACATGAAATAAAATGTTTATTTTTCTTTGGATCAATCAGGACATAGCCAGCTCCTGATCCTTCCAATGTTTTAGATCCATCAAAATAAAGGGCCCAAAAACTATCTACTTCTACTGGAATTGAATTAAAAACTTCATCTGAAACTAAATATACTATTTTACATTCAATTTCATCATCCCATGAAAATCAAAGGAGATCGGGCTGGGTATCAGGTGAACTGTTGGCTTCTTCAGCTTGGTAATTTCCCAATTCCAATTCAATGAAGTAATTTCCAAACATAGAATTCACTGGTTCATTTTTTCCCTCCAACTAAGTAACATTGTGCTTCATTTGAGGCTCTCTTAATATTTTTATTTGATTGGGACTTCCCTTATGAGGCAACCACAGATGTGACCAATCTGATGAAAAATATCAATCAGCCCTTGTTGACCAATCTCGACTCAAAACAAGTCCATAAGCATCAGGTATGTCTGCTACTACAATATCAATGTACTGACATACCTTTTCATTTGCAGATAAATGAATCATAACATCTTCCATTTCCCTTATTACTTTCATAGTTGTCCTGTCTAACTAAATAACCAACCAGGTAGATGGTTTAGGTTGTCCATTTATATTTTTGCAGACTCAAAGTGGCATAACATTGACTGATGCCCCTGAGTCTACTAATCAGTTGTGCACATTATGGTTGAAAATCTCAAAAGTTAGGAGAAATAGTGGGGTTTTATACTTAGAATTACCTCCCACACTTGCTTCACCAATTTCTTCTTCTTCAGGTTGGTTGTCAGTGGAAGCTCTTCCTCTGGTACTTCAAGTGCTTTTAACAATTTGTCTTTCTGCTGAGGCACATTACACATTTCAAACAGTGAGATATTTTCCTTAGCTTTTTTAATATCTTCCACAATATCATACCCCATCTCATGTTCTTTGAGTTTCCTTTTTACATTATCAATCTTCTCTTCAACATGCTTAATAGGCATGTTAATTTTCTTCGGATCTTGACTTGTAATGATAAATTCAGGTATTTTATCAGTTGTGGTGTTCTTTTGTACTTTCTTCATATTTTCTTGAAGTCTCTTAATTTTTGGAAGTATTGACTTGTCTTCTTTTACCAAACCCTGACTTCTTGTTGTCACATTGGTTTCTGATATCTCCTCTCCTTTCAAAGAACCTTCTTCCAATGTATCAAACATTGAGACACAATCCCATAAAACTGAAGCATCTTCCTCTTGTTTTTTTGTTGATTGATTATTTTTTTCTTCCTCCTCATCAGTTTCTATTAGTTTGGAGTCCAATAACTGATTCATTACCAATGTCATAGAATTTATCCATTGGGGGCAATTCTTCTCAGAATGAGGTTGCTGATGAAAGGTGCAAAAATTATCCATACCTACCTCATTTAAATTCATTGATGCAAGACTGTGTGGAGGAGGTTTAGGTTGATTGTTGTCCTACCTCCTTTTATAGTAAGGCTTATAATATTTCTGAGCTTCCTTTTATTTTTCCAAATCTATTACTCTGTTGGATAGCTTCTTCATCATCTTCACCATCCCTTCAAAATCCTGTGACCGCTCATCCTTAGGCTTATTCAGTAATAAAGGTTTCTTACCAAAATCTTTTTCTTTCGACTGCACAGGATAATCTTCTATGCTCTCCTTCTCAGCCTCTACCCTCTCAGCTTCTTCATAAGTTTCTGATAATGTAGGTTTGAATGACATCTTGGAAAACATGGCCAAGTCAGGCCCTAGAGCTGAAGTATAGTATTCAATCAGAACTTTATCATATGGTTTATCAGTTGCAGAATTTTTTTTTAGATAAGCAGCAAATCTTTGAGTGAAATTATGCACTTTTTCCTTTCTTTCTTTCTTTAAAGTGCATAACCCTTTCATTAAAGTTGCATGAGTTTTCTAGACTGCATATTTACTTCTAAATATTCTCTCAAATGTGTCCCACTCTGTGGTTAAATTTGCAGGAAGAGAAAAATACCATGAGGTTGTTGCTCCTTTCAGAGTGTGTGGAAACAATCTACAAACCACATCTTCATGCTCCCCATCCCATAGTCCTTTTATAGCCAAGTAAAAACTTTGCAAATGATCATCTACCAGAATTTTTTCAATTGGGTCAAACTTAGGCAACATTTTCTCAAAAGCTTGAGGCAAATCATGCAAGGGAGGTGTCAGGTTTAATAGTGACCTAGCCCTCCAAGCAGGTGGTGGATTTGGTGGGTTTGGTGGTTGATTTGCGTTTACATTAGCCATGATTTTGAGTGGAGAATGAGGTGGTGATTGAACAGGGGTATGAACAGGTGAATAGTAATGTGTACCTGGGCCCAACTGATTCAAAGGTTGATCAATGTCATGTAGGGCTGCTTCTACCAGTTCTTCAAGGTCCTCTACCAACACTGAATCTTCTAACTGAGAGCGATATTTCTTCCGATATTCTATTCTCGGTAAGATAGGAATAATTGGTAATCCTCCGATCTTCTTCGCATATGCCCTAGTAAATATTATCATATCATCAACTACTTCATTATCTATAGAATACAAATGCTCTTTACCTTTCTCTTCAGGAGTTGGATTGTGAAACAAACTGCTTTCAGAACTGTCACCGGTGGAATAATTTCGAGGAAATGAGTTTCCTCGGCCAGCCATGCACTGGTGGCCCTCCTTCTAGCACCTAAAACTGTTGGGCCCTAGAAAATCGCAGGTAACAACAGTTAGGGATTCTCCCTAGTAAACGTTCCCAACTAGCCCGCTACTATTTGGTATGGGGAATCCGTTCGGTTTACGGTCAGGCTACCATAGGTCAAGTAACAAAATAAAAGGTTTTACCAGTTACGGCCCGATCCACCGTGTATATTTTTAGTTTTTTTAATTTAAGTATGATGTGCAAGTGCCTATCTAAAAATGTAGATCGATAGAGATAACAATGAGCATCACAATGTGATGCGCAGGTTCTTACCTCTTGTCTTAAATCTCTCACATCTAAATCACACACAACAAGAAACTAAAACTAACTATCTAACCTATCTCGAGGGACCAAAATTATCAGTTATTAATGAGTAATGTATTTCTGTGCATGCATTAAGAAAAATCACAGATAGCTGTTACTTATTTTAGAACACATGAACATTAATAGATATATGAACAACAAGATAGCTTATTGTTTATGAGAACCTTCATTACTCACAGTGGAAATTTCACAGAATAGACTAGAGTGCATTCATAACATGAACATGGGTTCAAAGAGTTAGAAAGATCTCACAGTTAATGGACATAATCTGAAAATGAAATAGTTCACATTCAACTGATCCATAGCAAAGCATTTGAAACATTCCACCAAGCTTTCTTGAGCATAAAACTTTTAATTATTTATTGCAAAAGGAAATAGTTCTTCTTACAACATACCCTCACAAATCTATATGGGAAAAAGTCCTTTCTACACTAACTCTCCTATATTTATACAAAAAATCAAAACCTTTGGGCTATCCCCAAATGACCTTTGGGCTTCCCCAACATTTCAATCCCAAAATATTGTCTTGCAGTGAATGCTCATAAATTACATAATATGTTACATTTCAAATTAAAATTTTAAGAGCATTTTATAAAGAGGGACTATCTTGGTCGCTGATGAACTTTTCCCAAGCCTTGGGCCTCTGCCACTATTGATTCTGCTCAATCATCCGTTGGTCTTTTTTAGATCCTGTTGATATTAAAACCCTAACTTTCTTCTTCTCTTTTCTTCATATCTGCTTCTTCCTTTTTCTTTCTCCCGTTTCATTCTTTAGCCAACTCTCTTCTGCTTTGACTTTTAGATATGTCTTCTTTACAGCAGCAATCACCCTATCCTAAACATAACAAAAAATTGCATCAGTCTATTTACCTCCTCCATATACATTATGTAAAATAAAGTATACACATTATTAATTCATGAAAGGAAAGCATGATAAGGCAAAGAAAATCCTGCAAGCTGGGTCTGAAAATACTCTAAGTCTGTCTACAGTTAAAAACACAACCCTAATAGAAAAACTCATCATTAATCTGGACTGCATTCAAGATCATCTAACTTTTCAATAAAACATGAACCACACTATCAATAAGAGTAATCATCAAATGTGAGACCCTGTACTGTGTTCTCATCACGAAATCCCCAAATCGATCAAAAATAAAAAAACCTTTGTCACCCATGAAATAGGGTAAAATCACACCAAATCAGCGGGAAAACCCTATCGATAGGAAAAACACTATCGACGGATGGAATCACTAGACAGCCGCAACGGCGGGCCACAAATAGACTAAGGATCCCGCAAGAAAATAAAATGTCCATGAAATAAAGCACTAAATGCCGCCATAGTCATGCATCGGAGATTGGAACCACTACCCACTAAACACATCGGCATCGGTGAGAGGAAGGAATATATGTCGGACAATTAGTTCACTAAGCAGCCGCAACGGTGGAAGACATACAAACTAAGGGTTCCGCGGTCAAATAAAAATTGTCGGCGTCGAAAACTCTGAGCACTATGCGTCGGCGATTTAAATTTCAACACTTCCGCAGTGTCGACAATCCTGAACACTAAAAACCTGCCGATAGTTAAGCGTCGGAGATCAGAACCACTAATGCATTGACAGGATAGTTCACAAGTTAGCAACAATGGAAGATAGCAGACAGACTACAGATTCTGCAACAAACTAGAACTTCGGCAATCAGAGGCTCTAAGTGCTACGGATTGACGACTTTAAAACTAAACATCTCCGCAGTGTCAGTGCTTCAAAGCTAAAAGCTTCTGCATTGTTGGCAATATAAAGCACTAAATGTTGTCATAGTCACATATCAGAGATCGGAACCATTAACTAATAATGCATCGACAGATGAACAAACTAAACATCGGAGAGATAGTGTGATCAATCATCGCAACTGTGGATAACAAACTGACTATGGACCCCGCGGTTCACAAAATCATCGACGATCGGGAGCTTTAATGACTATGTATCAGTGACTCAAAGCTCAACGCTACCGCCGTGTCGGCAACGCAAAGGAATAGCCCTCCAATCAATTGTCAAACACCATTTCGATAGAGAAACGGAAACAAAATTATTGAGAAGAAACAAGTTTAGGAAATAAAACCACGGAATCAGCAAGGATAAAAGCTTTCCATCGGGGTGTTTGCTATCTTCCCTTTGAAACGGTGGTGACGTAGAAGACTAATGCTCTGATCACTAGTCAAAAAATATTCCGATAATGAAAATAAAAACACCGTCATCGAAAAATCAAAAGGGTTTGAACAATAAAGTCCACAGAATCAGCAAGGATAAAAACTGTTCATCGGCAACATAGAGGACTAATGCCCTGATTCCTTCATCGATTTACCTTCAACAGTGATAAAAAAAACAAATTCATTGAAAAATTAAAACGTTAAGTGCTCAAAAGACTTTTGGCTGGGCGGTGGTAAAATTAGTTCTTTTAACCTCCGAAATAGCGGTGGCATAGAGAACTAAAGCCCCGACTCAATATTCAATAAACTTTCGATAGTGATAAAACAAAATCATCGGGAGAGAAAATGTTAAGCTCTGAAAATAAACAAACTCCACAGTATTCAAAAATTCAAAGTTTATAGCAGAGGAATGACAAATTTCAGGAAACCAAACAATCCCAAGCAAGATAAAATCAAAAAAGGAGGGTCCCAAATTTTAAAATTTGGGAAAAAGGTTGCAGCTGCAACAGAAGCAAATGCCACAATCACCACATGTTATCGATGTTTTGTCTCTATACCAATGGAATATTCGAAGTGTGGCTAATGCGATGAAAATTTGGGCTTCTAATCATCGCTATAGCAATGAAAAAGCATTTCTATAGCAACGATTTCTCGTGGGAAAAAATTCACACGTACTAGTGGTAGTTAATAGTTATAATTTTATGATTAATGATAATTCCAAATCCTTGGGTTTTGTTTACATGCTTGCATCCACTTCTTGTATTTGGAGGGAAAGAGAGCATGTTGAAACATGTAAGGCCAAGGAGGAATCTATCATGATATCTATTGCATTCAACGCTGAATCAAAACAATGTGTTGCACGATTGAGATGAGTTCCATGTATTCAGAAAAAAATGTGTTGGATTCTTGAAATGGGGCAATATGAGAAGAACATGCTAACTATTTAAAGTAGGTAGGCATGTGGTACAAATGACTAACATACTTAATATTACATTGTATGATATTTTATGGTTGTATCATGATAAAACTACTAGATTATTCAAAATTAACCTTGTGTTTATTGAAGTATTGAAATATATTTTTCTTTGAAAAATTATTGGACGGATAGGTGGTAGGTGTTGAGGGATTCTCTTTGACCCTGAAGGAAATATGGAAGTTAAATTCTTGTGTGGTATTGGTGTCACAACTAACAATATTACAGAAGTATATGGTCTACTCCAAGGAACTAATATCCTTCTAGCACGTCAAGTTAAGAAAGCAATGATATTTGGTGATTCTCTCTTTGTCATGAACTATTTAAGGAAAAGATCCACTAAGGAATGGTCCATGATCATCAGGATTTTACAAAGAACCTTTTGGAATATAGATATGTTAGATGAGGTCTATATCTTTCACTAAGAATTCCAATAGCATTATTATCTTATAGAAGCACAAATGATGTGGTTGATTTTGAGAAGGGGGTCCTTATAAAAATTGGGGACCCTCCAAAGGTTGTATACCATAGTTTTATATGCTTAGTATCAACATTATTTAAATCTCCTTCATTAAATACACATAAGGAACCATTGGAAGTGGCAGGTACCAGTGAGTGGTATGCATGCTATCATAAGTGAGTTATCCTCACATGAGGGAGTATTGGAACTCCCTCATAACTCATGTCACTTTTCCTCTTGCTCTTCTGCCTATTGTATGCATTCCTTTATAGCACAATTAAGTTGTATTGTTGGTTGAGGTGGTATTAATTCATCAAAAGAAATGTTCAAAGTATTTTTTGCAATTGGTAGCAATGTGACAATGGTGGTTAATTTTGGGTTCAGCTACACGTAGGATGTTTCTTCTTTGATAAAGTTAAGGCTATGTTTATTGGCTCTATAAATTATATGGTATTTGTAACAATTTAGTTTTGGAGTCTTGGTCTTCTTTTTAAATTTATTTCTACTTTGTTGTGTGTGATCAAATTGGGTTTTAGGCAGCATGAAACCTTCTCTTCTCAGTATAAGATGTTTTATTTTGTTTTGTTTTGTTTATTCTATTGAGATGGGTGTATCCCTTGTGGTTATGCATTTGGTTAAATTTTTAAGACACCATACCTCCTTGTCTGTTCTCACATTACGACCAATTCCATCAGTAAAAATATGTTTGATATTACAATAATTCTAGGAAATATGAATGGCCAATTTGAGGGCATGAGGCATTCCATAAAATATCTAAGACCGCACAGGGAGAGGCAAGAGAAATAACAAGAGTAAATGGAGTCCAAAATAAATGAATGTGTCCTCAAATCAAATAAATTGGCAAGTGATATAGACATGCACTACAATATAATTTAGGGTTTTTCTCAAGGGTCGTATTGTGTTACTAGTCATCCTTTTTCTTCAATAGGATTATTTAAAGACGTTGAAGAAGAGATAGTCCAACATACTGCACTACCCAAGATAGAACAATTGCACTCACATGTTTTTGTTAACTTGGAGTGAGAATATGTTTGCATGGATAAAGCCAACAACAGACACCAATTTGGTTAATATTGTTGTATTTTCATGGTTTACACTTGTAGTTTGTTTCTCGTTCAATATGTAAGATGATATAGGTTAGGTTTGATAGGTTATATTGTTTTAATTTGTTAAAGGCCCAACACCTTGGAGCAATTTTGCAATTTTTTTGTACATATATGTATATTTTTACTATTTGGATCTTTCATGGACCTCTTGAAATATAAATAATACATGTTTCAGTTTTGTTTTGTTTTGTTTTCTAGTTATTTGGATGGTCTTGGTGTTATACGCAGAAAATGATTTTTTAAACTAATAAACTTTTATGTTTTTATTACTTGATGATATGCTTATGAACCACGTAATACAAAATAGGTTGTTTTCAAATCCACATTTCACTTGTAAAAAATTGTTCAACTTCCATCTATCATGTTTCATTTTTGTTCAAACGGGTCTCCAACTACCCTCATAGCCTATAACAATAGATACCATTTGACACATAGGTGGAGCTATTAGACAAAGGTTATTAATGTGTTTCTTATTTGTTTTGGTGTATTGTTATTGTGGGAACACGGTTCTTTAATATCGTATGACCTAAATACCACATTCTTTCGTATTTATGTGTTAGCCATGACAAAGAGTTAGATTAGGAAGCAATGTTCTCTTTCAAATAAGGAACATCCTATATGCATAGGGGGTTAGTCATTGGTTAATCAAGATATCTGATCAATCAATACAATACCTATAAACTATTTTTAATTCACTAGTTGCACTACTTTAACTTGTTTTCCCAAGATCCAAACAAGCATTTTGGTTAGAAAGTCAAGGAAAAACAAAAATAATGGTATCTTAGGAAATCCAAGGAGACCTTGCAGAAGATTGAAATGGTGCATGATTTTCTAGTGTATTGAATAGTTGTTTCATGCTACAAATACACCAAATAAATCATTGTTGCATTTTTAATGGACCTAGGGAGGATAATATTGGTTACCTAGAGAGCTACCCAAGAGGGTAATGAATGGAATGTAAATATGGACACTTGGTAGTTGGAGGGTAATAAATATGTCCACTAGGTGGTTATAATAAATACTGTAATAATAAGGGTTAATTGACAAAGGAATACTAATGAGAAAGTATAAATACACATCAGTATCATTGTATTGGAAAAGTTAGATACTAGTGTAATTGTGGAGTGATTCCCTCCATTAATAATATTTAATGGTGGTACCATACCTCAAGGGTTTTTTCTACATTGTTGTGTTTACTGTATTGTTATATACTCTCTCTATATATTGTATTTTATATATTCTATCTTTATACCTTTTAAGGATCTCAACATATGGTATCAAGGCACATTCTTGGGAAAAAATGGGGAATAATTTATTTTTAATTTTGCATTTTTTGGTGGGGTGGGGGAGAAAGAGGATAATGGTGTTCAAATAATTTTTTGGAATTTTATGTGTATAATTTTAAGAATCTAGTTGAATATATGAGTTCCTCACAAAATCACACAATTTCAGAGTCCAAATTAGAGTCCAAACAATGGAATTATTGTTTATTTAAAATTAGTTGTTAAATGATTTTTTGGTGACAACCGTATGAACTGGAAATTAGGTATATTTTGATAGACTACCCAAATTTCCATCAACCCACCTCCATTATATTTAAAATAACCATGGAATTTCATTATTGTGTTCATAATAGTGATTCTAAGCAATACTTAACAAGTTATGAGCATTTAAAAAAAATCACCTCAAACCACATTGAACAGTTGGTAATAGTTATGGTTGTGGGTTTTATTCCAAGAAAAATGTACTTTACAAGGAAGTTTAATTGTATTAGTATTAAATAATACATAGGCATATTTTAAGCAAAATCCGTCTCTTTATAAAAGCTACCTATACTCTCATTTAACAGAAGAAGCAACTTTATGGGGACAAACACTTTTCTTTAAGGAGATACTAAAACTTTAAAATTAAGCACATGAACGAGTATTTTTAGAGAAGTGGTATCATAATGTGAGTAATGATATAAAAAAAACAAAGGGTTTATTTTCATATGACAATTATAATATTTTAGAGCACAATATATAGAGACTAAACAAAGTAGTAATACAATTTTCAAGTGATTCATTAAGTAACAAATCATGGCATTAATCAACAAAACAAAGAAGAGATGCAAAATATATTTCATAAACAAATTATTCCATTGTTTGTACAAGAATTAATCTCTTTCATAAACACATTAGTCCATTCTATTCCATTGTATGTACTAGAGCTCAAACACCCTTATTTAGCCATGCAATCTCTTAGAGTGATGCAGATGGGAACCTCAAATCACCATATCCCAACTTCTTTCCCAGGAATAGTTTGATCTACATTTAGAAAACTTATAAATTTGGAAAATCAACCAAATATTTCTCCAACTCTATTACGCAACTCTATTTCCACAAATTTGTTTCCGCAATCTAACTTTTCTGCAATTTCAATTCCTTCTGCAATTTCCTTTCCACAACAACATTTCCACAATTGTGGATTGCGGATTGTGGGTGTGCTTTCCAACTTTTCCCAAAATGGCTTCCGCAAATCTCTTTCTGCAACTCCTACGAGCCATCGATTTCTTCCAAAATCTATCTCTATTGTTGATATGTGATCAAGTGTGGAATGTTACACCTAAATCTCATCATCATGATCCATGTGTCAACTTTGTGCCTAATCCCTAAAGTTCCCTTATCTAAAGTGCATTGAATATGAGGTTGTCCCTAGCATTTTTAACTCCTCTAAGTAGATTGGTGCTCTTTCTCTTAAGGAAAGGTGCGTCAAGTCCTAGCTAGCACTCTTTTGACCTTGACAGGGTGTGTCACCAGCACTCTTATCCCTCCTCCAAGGTGTGCTAACCCTACTATGGCGCTCTGTTTGTTCATGAAAGGTGTGCCAAGGGTGTTTAAAGTGGAAAATTCAAAGCTTCGTGGCCCTTATCGAAGCTAGATGAGGTGGAGGGTCATCCCTAGCTTCTAGGTGAGGTGGCATTTGGTTCCCTAACCTAATTGGATAATACCTTAGACCTCTCCTCTTAATATTCAACCTACTCTATTCTTTAGCCTTATAAATTTGAATCCTCTCCCCATGATGAGGGAGGAATGACTATGGTACACTTATGCTAGTGGAATTTCCTAGGTGATCCCTATCATACTTTGGGAGGCATACTATTATTATTTAGAGGATTGGCTTGGATTGTTGGATGGAAGGTTGCAACGTTAAGGCTTAGGTTGTAACATTCTTTCTCTATGTAATTATATGTTTCTCCTATTATTACAGTAATACAAACTTTTTCCATAAATGTTGTTGTGTTGATAATGTTTAGAGATTCCTTCCTTAACTGTTAGCTTAGATCAATTAATATCTAGATATGCTTGTACTGTTTGCTTGTTTCCATTTGCTCTACGAAGTTTTGCAGCTCGAGATCTGAAATCTCTAGAGCTTGGATCAACAAAGAGGAAAATTATTTGCATACTTCGGGTAAGTGATCTATCTATTAACTTGCATCTCTATTGATCTAGGAAAGTAGATTTTATTATGTACTTATTTTTTTTAGATCCACTTGGACTAGGGAGATCTTGCTTGAGTCCACTTAGGTAGATTATCTGATAACAAGGAACTTCACTTTAACTTTGCGAATCTCTTATCTCCCTTGCAGGTATAATTCGGGTTTTTTTATCCTTGTCGTCGATCCATCTTCTCTCCTTTAATTTGGATCGTACAATCTTTGTCAAATGAACAGAATGCAATATCTACAATATTGCGTTGAATGATCATAGGATCGATCAATCAACTCAATCGAACTTTATCTGGACTTGATATCCTTCACTGGATCTACACATATTACTTCTATATCTTCATCCTTCACACAATTCAACGTCTTGGTCTCGTCCTGGTCCAAACCTGAAATTCACTTCTAAGGAACGTATACAAGGGAACATCGATCCTCTCAGTGATTGATGACATAGGGTTTACTCATACATTTCACACATAGAGATCCATCAAACACTCTCTGTAACCTTCTACCATTCAAAATCCCTAATTCCACATACGCATACATATATCTATCAACCATTCATAAAGATTAAGCAAGCATTGAACTCATAAAATCATACACTCATAAAGAATTTCAATTACACAGAGACATGACGAAATAGGATTTCCTTCAAATAACACAAGGAATCTGTACATTCATATTGATCCAAAATCTACATGTTAATCCTCTTAAGTCTGGTACAACCTTGACTAGCTATCTTGGCATGATTTCTTCCTTGATTGGACACACATTGGATAACCATGACTACCTACCTTAGATACCTTTGGCTACTTCTGCCTACCTTTTCCTACCCACCTTTTCCTCGTAGGATTACATACATATATACAGAAGGATTATGAAACCAATCCTAGTTCAAATCCAATAAACCCTCAACAATCTACTAACTAATTCTAAATAAGGAAAACTCTTAATCCTATCCTATGACTCGCTACCATTAGATGAGGGATTTGTTACATGACTCATACTTTGACTCTATGACTCATTCATTCACCTAGTGACTCACCTAAATGACTCATCACCCATCTAGAATCACATAAAACATAGGTTTATTTACAATATAATAGTCCAAGGACTATTAATTTAGAAACTGAAGACCCCTTCTAGGTCTGATCCAAACATTGGGCTTGGATTTGGATGGAGAGAAGGATGCTCCTACATCATAGAGGTGAGTTGAAAACCTCATAAAAAAATAAGTGGAAAAGTGTAGGTTCATAAACCTAAAAGAAAGGAACAATTGCATGATTAACTCATGCATGTAAGGGATCTTCCCAAGAGACTCAAGGAGGGTCTTTCTAGCTTAGAATAAAAAAGAGAGGTGCTTGTAATCCTTGATTAGTGGAGTAAACTCCCTATAGTCACTCCACAACTCAAACATGTAGTGTAAAACCCTAAATTTAGGGAAATAATCACTAAATGAATGAATGGTCCCCTCAACTACAAAAATAGTCCAAAGGATCACTTCCATGATGTATAAATATCATATTACTCCCTTGAAGCTATGGAGGAAGCTATTTGTTGGTCCACATGGTCAAATTGAGTCAAATTTATACCAGCGTAATCATGATACCAATATCTAAGTCTCTAGGTGAGATATTTATGCTACAGAGAGGGTAAACATGCTCTAACACCCCTCATAATCCATACTTGATGAAACTAATACAAAAAAAAGAAATGGATACTAGCATTTATCAGCCATGTTAGGTATCAATGTACAAAAAAATTCTCTAACAACTGAGGAAAGAGGGAAAACCTCATGGTAACCCTCCCCCCCCAGGAAAAAAATGAGTAGGCCTTCTCTAAAGATGAATTCAATCCAAAGGAATATTGCAAATGTGTGAATTGCATCTCTGTGAAGGAATTTGTGAATATGTCTGCATTATTTTATGGATCTCATCCCTTTCTTCTCTTGGAATAAATATGATCTCATTCACTAGATACCAACACTTCGAAGTGCTTTAATACTAGTTCTTCACCACTCCAAGCTTCGAATGGAGGAAATCCTTTGAAGCCTATATGGGGAACTCTATAAAATGTAGGAGCAAAATATGTAGAAACTAATGTAATTACAGAGACATTTCTTAGATCTTCATCAATAAGAACTTTATTTGTGGAAAGATCTCCCTCAATTGAGTGATAGATTTGAACTGGTGTATTATCTCCAAGATCTTGACCTATAACAAGTTCTCCAATACACTGTAAAAACTTATTGATCAACTCCTCATCTAGATTTATAAATTATTCTTTATCAACTGAATGGATAATCGAAACCGATGCATAACCCAAGATGGTTGGGCTAGTGTATGTCTCTGTGGAAGAAAATATTCCATCATATGAGGCCAAGTGATTTGAAGCTTCAGAGTATAATATCCATGTGGATGGATATGAAACATAAATTTCTACAAGTGCATGGACATAGAGATCGCGTGTTCTATCAACTGTGTTGTTATGATTCTTCTTTTCTAATTCTTAATTGATCCTCTTGTACCTTCATTTTTGTTCCTTATGTGGGACCTTATTCATTGATTAGGCACATGATTTCTTCTCCTTCTCAGCCTTTCCATGTTTGGAATCTAAATTTTCTTGTGAAACTCTTGGATTATTCTCCCTCTTCCCTTCAATTTGTTGTTTCTTTATCTTTTTCTTGTTTCCCTAATTGGCAACAACGGTATGTACCATTGAGGACCTTTGGATGCCTAGTTTATTGAGCTTATCTTGATCTTGGAGAAGCGAAGCTTCAAAATTTTCCAGTATAGGCATTTTCCATTCGGCACCAAGTGCCAATCTTATTGAATGGAAAGAGGAGACAAAAATATATTTTGGCCCCAATTTTGATAGAATTGAAAACATAAATTGATAATTGTCTTTCAATGTTTTGCACATCTTGAGTTGAAGTAATATATAACTTATTTTTGTGAATAATTCTTGGATTGATTCAAAGTTACCAGGGAGGAACTCAATCTCTAATTGGTGCTCTCTCATCTCATCTTGCTTCCCAAAAGGGCTAGACAACTTGGTCTAGATTCCATTTGGAAATTTCTCTACTTCAATGTGATATGGGAGATCAAGAGATATTGAGTAACATATTAATCCAAAGGATTCATCCATTATATTTAGATACTTTGAATTCTCTACGGCTGAAATGTGCTCTACTTCTATTCCCATAGTGATCCTATGGAGTCCCTTCATTCAAATTAGAATTTCATTTTTTTATTTCCATACAAAGTAATTGAAGAGGGTAAGGATTTGTTAGGGAGAAAACTCCATTTTAATCAATGCACTATTCAAAGTGTCTTTAACTTGCAATGTATTATTTATCTTGCAACTTGTGTATACTAAATTCTTTAGGTCCCTGTATCTCTAATATGATATAACATTTTCGAGTACAAGATCTAGAAACTAAACAAAGTAGTAATACAATTTCCACATGATCAATTAAGTGACAAAATCACAACATTCATCAACAAAACAAAGAAGAGATGAAAAATATATTTCATAAACACATCATTCCATTGTATTCCATTGTATGTAAAATAATGGATCAATATTTACATATAGGCGATTCGAATCACTTAGGTAACAAATTTGAATTTGTCTGCATTGCACGATAACCTAGTTAGGATTAACTAGAGCTCAAATTCCCTTAGTTAGCTACACAATATCTCAAAGGTAAGTTAACAACTTCATAACTAACCTAAGTGGACAAGTGGAGGTTCATACACCTAAAATCAAGAGAGAATTGCATGATTAACTCATGCATGTAAGGAATCCATTAAAAGCCTAAAGGAGGGCGCTACTAGCTCAAAATAACAAAGAGAGGTGCTTGTAGTCCTTGATCAATAGATTTAAATCCCTAGAATCACTCCACAACTCAAACATGTAGTGTATGAACCTAAATTTAGGGAAAGAAGATCTAAACGAAGGAATGTTCCCTCAACTGTCAAAAATAGACCTAGGGATCACTTCCTTGATCTATAAATAACATATTACTCCCTTAAATCTAGGGAGAAAGGTCTTTGGTGTATTAGATGGTCAAATTGATTCAAATTTGGACCAGTGTAATCAAGAGATTGAGATATAAGTCCCTAGGTGAGATAGTGATACTATGGATGTATTCAACAACTTCCTATTACATGTTCATGGATGTATTCAGCAAGAGAAGGCCATTGCTTCTATAAACCCTAGTAGTAAGCATAATTTTATCAATGTTAATTTGGATAAAAAATTGCAAGTCCCCTCAAAACATAAGAAAAGTACATACTTTAAGGATGAGAATGTTTCAATTTTTAAATATCTGAGATTACTATGGATAAATATGTGTTGCATTTATATTTTCATAAAATCTATGGTTATTCCGAACACCTATATTGAAAACATGCACCACAGGAACCTAACAACATAGGTGTGGATAATGTATTGGGAAACCCTTTAACAGACTTTATTGGTATAGTTAATATTAATGTGCACTGTAATTTCTTGAAGCTTTGGTACAAGAAAAGGAAAATTGCATTGCAAGATATTTCAAAAGGGCCCAAAGAAACATACGAAGAGGTCCTTGTAAGTAAAATGGTTGAAGTCCCTACATACAAAGTAGATCAAGAGTTCAAGTTTAAATCAAAAGAAGGAGATACAAAAGCACATAAAAATAGAGAAGAATGTAAGAATATACAAGCATACAAGGAACATTGGTTGAAGATTCAAACAAAGCATAAGAAATAGATAAGGTTTCTATATATCACCACCCATACCACCATGAGAAACCACATTCATTAAGGAAAATTTGGGAGCACCAACAAAAATGAAACCAAAAAGGAAACTGATATGGAAGCACATGAAGGACTAAAAGTAATGTATGGATATATCAGAGTAATGTAGTGACAATGTGGAACCAAAGTAATAACCATAATAAAGATATAAGTGGAAAGAAATCAGTTTGGCCCCATGCCCACATCTCGCTAGGACGGATGGATGTTTGTGCTTAATACCAATTGGAAACATTGATTAGTATATCATATCGTATGGCTTATTGCCATGTTTCAAGGATGAAACATGAGAAGGGGGGTGGAATGCCATGTACCTAGGGGGTTAGCAAAGGGGATAATGAATGGAATGTGAATAGGACCACTTGGTAGTTGGTGGGTAGTAAATATGTCCACTAAATGGTTAGAATAAATAATATAATAAGAAGGGGTATTTGGCATAGGTATACTCATGAGAAAGTGTAAATAAACATGAGTATCATTGTATTGGGAAAGTTGGATATTGGATATAATAGTTGTAGCAATCATATGACTTATGGAGTGATTCCTTTCATAAGGAATATTTAGTGGTATTACCCTACCTCAAGTGTTTTTTCTACATTATTGTGTTCAATATTTAATTATATTTGAGCATGGGTTTTTTCACAATGCTCAAGCATTGTGTTTATCTTCTAGAAATCCACTATGTAGTAGTTTAGAAATGATCAACGTATGTTTCAAGTGGGAACTCCACCTATCTTCGAGATCAAAAGAAGCTTGTGTGAAAATAAAATGATAGGATCTTTAAATAGATTGACAAGAGTGAGTTAGGCGTTTGAGTGATAAGGAGAGGGGTAAAAATTAGTTGTTAGGTTGTAGGAATTAGAAAAGAAAAAACTAAGATTAAATTATAAAATAAAATAAGGAAGCTTCATAAGGAGAAAGTTAGGTAAAAGATTGATAAATAATTATTAAATAAAAAAGATATAAATGATGAAAATTGGTTAAACGGGATGGAGCATTAACCGATTTATAATTAAAAAAAAATTGTAATATTGAAATTCAAAGAAGAGAAAATACCATATATTCAAAAGTTATAATATAACAAGAGCCACGAAGTGGCAATGTCCTCGATGTTTCCACCTACTATTGCAAGAAGATGGAAGTTGTAGAAACAAGAGTCCAGGTAGATGCTCATGCAAATGCATTTGATTATTGCTTATCATAAAGAAAATTGCCATTGTTATTTGATGTTAATGATGGCATTTCTGATTACTTGTCATATTGATCATGTGTAGGACTTAGTGAAGTGGAGTTGTTGGCTCATCTATATCATTGTAAGTATGCCCAAGAATGGGAGAAGCAAAACTTAATACAATATGCGGAGAATCGGAGTGGAGGGGGGGATTGCATGTATGAAAAATGGCTATCCAAGGTAAAGAATTGATATATAATCATAGTTTCTAGGAAATCAAGAATGGAGATATTGTGGATTTTGGGGAGACTCTTGGCAACAACTACCAAAACTAAATAGTTGTTCCAATCTACCTAGAACTCAACAATATTGTTAAGATAGGAAATGGTTGAAGGTCAGGGATTATTGGAAACAAGGGAAGGATGAAGGGGAGGTCCGACATTGGCATTCTTAGGAATGATGGAGAGCAATTGGTCAATAGGAAGATCACCAGATCATCTAGGAATCTATGTAGGAGAGACGTATTTGTATCAAGGAAGGATCAGACAAGTTGAGATGGGGATACCAATCAAAAGGGATATTTAATGTAAATTAGTCATATGGAATTAGGTCAAGGCACATGGATCTTCTAAGGAATAAGGAATGGAACAAGATACGTGGAGCTAATATTTGGCCTAAAGTGGCAACATTTCTATGGCTAGTTGTTAGACGATGAATTTTGACTTCGGAAACCTCCATAAAAGAGGATTTACAAGGCCATCGAGAAGGAATTTATGCTCCCAGGAGGAGGAAAGCATGAAACACATGTTGGATGTATGTGATTTGCTTCTAATTTGTGTGACAAAGGGGCAGAGTTATTTCACCAATCACCCAGGGTTAAGAGGAGACTCGATTTATTTGGACAACAATTTCTAGAGTTTCTTTGACACCTATGTAAATATTTCTAAGTATGTGGTTTATTTAAAAAAATATTATTTATTTTTAATCAATCCACACAAGCAATTCTTTTATCCAGAGGAGGTATTTTTTAATGTTTCATGGCCATTTTGTATTATTCTAGACTTCTAGGCAATCACGAAGAGAATACCTGTAAATTGATGAGATAAATGCCTATCAAAAACCATATGAGAATAAGAGAAAAAAGGCAAAGAAACCTAATTTACAAATTCCAAGCTTAGTAGCATCATTTTCTATATATTTTTAGTAAGTTTAGGATTTTTAGTATTATTTATAGCAGATGTAAGTTCAGAATGGATAAACCTTGTATACAAAATATTATCCTAGATAACTAGGTTAGTACCTTGGCTAGGTACCTCGATTACTTGGATGACAAATAAATTTTGATAAAAATATTTGATGTTCAACCCTTTTTCATAATTTTTTAATATAGCAGAGAAGCCTTTAGCCCTATACTTAATCATAACAAAGGTCACTAAAGACAAAGGAAGTATTTATGTTTCAAGAGGCCCACATTTTGATAGCAATGAAGTGATCATGTGTAAGTGACTCTCAACATGAATTGTTGCTCAATAGTTCAGGAGTTTTTGGATCTTAGAAATTATCCCTCAATAATGGATTTATGAGACACGCATATGGATTGTTGTCCAATAATTTAATTCAAGGGATTCGTAATTCAAGAGTTTGGGGAGGTGAAACCCAAGAACTTGGGATTTCAAATTGGGAGCTACACCTTTATAAGGGTTATGAGGCAACTTGATCAGTCCCTACTTAGTTCAAGTAATGTTTTTCAAACAGAAACATCTAAATAATGTTTTACCTAATATTTATTATTATTTTATAAGCCTTAAGTAAAGTTCTAAAAGTACAAGACTTACTTGATGTAACAAAGTCACTATTATAATGATAATTAGATAATAAAACAGTTACATTGTATTAGTACCCAAGCTACCTTACCAATAATATAAAATGGGATCAACCTCAATATATCAATTAGATTCTTGAAAATAAAAGATGTCATTTTGATTCTGTCTAGTTAATCCATTTCTAATTATAGCATTCTTGTTTATTTAGAAAATAATAAATAAACTTTATTGATATTACCAGATAATAAAATCATTCTCAATATTATTGTTAGTCTTACATTATTATTATAGGAATAACCTATCGACCCGACCATTTGCACCAATCCAACGCCCAGCGGAGCACCGCCGCCGCCTAAATGGAGCCCTGGTCATCTGATTCATGCAAATGGTCAGGTCGATAGGTTATTCCATTATTATATATATAATTTGGTTTTACAAATGGTCAGGTCGATAGGTTATTCCATTATTATATATATAATTTGGTTTTACATCCCGCCTTCTCATCTTACTTTTGCAACAAACAAACAAAAAGTGATCAGCATTTTCCATCATGATTAACAAATCAATATTATTAAAAAAAACAAAAGGGACATGATGTAGATGTATAGTGCTCATCATGTCCCAACCTCGTCAACTTGTAATGTTTTTATAAATAAATATTATTAAAAAAATCACAAGAAACATAATTTGATGTAATCAATGTTAATTACACTAAAGTATATAGTGTTTAGAATTTAAGAAGATATATAATGTGATATGTTGATTTTGAATATAATGTGATACGCCGGGATTTGGAAATTCAATGACTTATATAATGTAATAGGTTGATGATATATATGTTTGGTATTGTCTTTAATAAAATTTTAATATCAATATAATAATATTGATATATTTAATATTAAATTTAATCATATTTTAATATAAATATTTTTTTATATATTTAAAAAATATCCAACACATTAGACCAAACAAAGTACACTAATACGCTCAAAGGTCAGTGTAATGTGAAACATAACAAAGGAAAATGGTGAGGCTGATTAAGGGCCAATCATTTTCTTTTTCTCATTCTAAGATCGAGTGGAGTGCAAAATAATTGCAATTAATAATTGTTGAGCCCTTGTAGGACAACATAATCTATGCCAAACTTTGTGAATAGATTTCAGTGGGAAGCAATTGAACCACCCATGATTCATGGTCAATTCAAAGTACTTTTTAATTATAAATATAAAATCATTTTTTTAATTATAAATATAAAAATATTTTTTTAATTTTTTGAAATCTGTTTTATTTATAAATAATATTTTTAATGATAAATATAAAATATTTTGCTGTTATTTGAAATCTGTTTTATTCATATAACAACGTTTTATTTTTAGAAATATTTTAAATAAAATAATATATAATAAAATAATATAAGTAATATACAATAAATTATACTTATCAACACACAATAAAATAATAAATACTTATAAATATGTGTTTGTACACAATAAAATAATAAATACTTATAAATATGTGTTTGTACAAAGTTTTATAGTATATAAAGTAATAAATAGTAAATAATGGTGTGTGAATAATTTATTTATAAAAAAGTATTGTCATATATAAATAAATTGAACTCAATAGATATATATATATCAATGCACAATAAAATAATTAATACTTATAAATATATGTTTGTACAAAGTTTTATATTATAACTGATAGATAGTAAATAATGGCATCTGAATAATTTATTTATGAGTTGTTTTATGTTGAAAAAAGTATATATATAAAAGCTTAGTTGGTTAGCTCAAGTGGTTGAGAGTTTTAGTTGGTTAGCTCAAGTGGTGAGAGTTGTTATGTCGAGGCCTCACTCAATGTCCATATATATATTACTTACTTTATTTCATGTTGATATGTTGAAAAGTAAGTATGTATATATATGTGTGTGTTTTATTTCATGTTGACATGTTGTTAATCCATTTTATGCTTATTACGTTTTAACGTGTTTTTTACAATGGAATTTATGTCTTTGAATGGGATAGTTTGTGTAGGTGGATAGTTGATTTGTCGAGACAACTTTTGGGGCCATTTTGACCATTAGTGTTGCTGACCTTTGCTTTACAAAGGGAGTCTTCAGTATTATTAATATAAGTCATTGTGTTGAGGCTAGTGATTGTACTAGAAGAAAAAACATGTGGTCATTATTTAGTAAGAGGATGAAGAAAGAAGTGCAAATATTGAATTCCTTATATAAATTGTTACTAGAAATCACTCAATTATTCTTGTTGTTATTGTTGAAAAAACAAAAAAACAAAACTAACTTTGGAATATTTAACTCCCAATTGTTGAGCAATCAATAGATGAATATGATGAAACTCAATGTCACTATCAATATTCACGATCTCGAATTGACTATTAGTAGTCATTGGCCATCATATCATGTGTTTTGTTTTGCCCATCGTATCATGTGTTTTGTTTGTGACCTTATAGCTTAATCAATAATCTTAGTCTTGTTATTGTCAATGGCACTTTGGTCTTTAGAATGTCGTTTTTTTTAAAGTAACCATTGCAGTTCATACTGTTATACCTAGACCGCAAAACCTTGGAAAAAATGGTTTTAAAATATCCAAACTTGGTATTTTGTTGATCGCAAATAGTGCAAATGGACTTAGCTCTAAACTCTTTCAAAGATTTTTTTATTTATTTGTATTCATTCATCTAAGTCATAGCCATGAGCAAATTAATCTTATATGAAGCATTGGTGTGAGGAGAATTCTCAATATGTGCTTCGAGCATATAGCGTTTTCATTCATATTGCATTAGTATATTTGAGTTGTGATGGGAGAGTGTAAAGGAGAGGCATATTCATTAAAAAAACAAATCAAATTTGCATTGCATTGTTAATTGAGTGTGTTGTGATGGGAGAGTGTAAAGGAGAGGCATATTCATAAAATAAAAAAATCAAATTTGCATTGCATTGTTAATTGAGTGTGTAAAGGAAAGGTAAGGTCATAAGAAATCAAAACAATGCATTGAGGTTTCAATGTAAATTAAACAATTAATTGGCTTTTTCTCAATAGATGGAGATCGGGGCTCTGCAACCTTCGATACAAATAACCTAACGCTCCTCTGCATCCAACCCTGCCATCATCGCTCTAACAGCTCTGGTCAAGGCCTTGGATCTGAGTTCGCACTCATGGCTACAGCCGCAAGAGGGACAGTTGGTCCCTCCCTGCACCCTTCCATAATCGATCGCCACATGCAGCAACAGGATGATGCGCCTAGCGTCAAATAGCCCATGATTATCAAACCCTCACAGGAAAACAAGTCGGATCGTTCCAGTCTACCAAAAAACGTGCCCAAGACCAACACCTTCCTGTCCAAATCAACAGATCAACCCCGCATCAATATCCCACCCTCCAGAATCAACGCCCGCATTGAGTACATGAAAACGTACACCCTTATAGGTAAATTCATGGGGATCTGGCCCATAGAAAAAGCTTTGCTCCACTGGATCGCTGCAAACTGGAGACCCAAAGCTCATTTCGACGTCCAGCAAGGTTCAAAAGGTTTTTTCAGCATTATCTTCACGCTTCTTGAAGACAGAGATCAGGTTCTAGAAGGTGGGCCGTACTTTTTCAACTCGGCGGGACTCTTCCTCAGGAACTGGATTGAACGCTTCAACCCAGACATGGAGAATTTCGTGTGGGCACCTGTCTGGTTCAGGCTGTATTCGCTGTCGCAAGACTATTGGGATGAGGAAACCCTAAGAGAAATCGACAATGCCCTTGGATAATTTGTCAAAATTGCGGACCAAACCAAGCAACAAAGGTATACCTCTTACGCCCACATCTGTGTCTATATGCATATAGCTAAATCTTTATTGGATTCCATTATGCTAGCTCATGAAGACACCGAATGGATCCAACCTCTAGACTATGAACACATACCATTTCGATGCCACAAATGTTATGAGCACGAGCACCTCTATAGAGACTACCCCCAAAACAAGATCCCCACTAAAAATAAGAAAACCACACCCGTGGATGAGGAGGGATTCCAGAAAATATCTCACAGGAGGAAACAAGGCAAGAAAAACCCCACCATCAGCAAACCCACTATCCCACCAACAAGCAATAGCTTTGGGATTCTTGGCACCCAACCAATGGATATAGGAAAAGATGTTGAGGAGGCTCCCCCTGCACTCAAACATCCGCAACAAGAGCAGAACAAGGGCAAGCAAAAGGAAGAATCCAGTCACAACCATCAGACTGATGCACAAGAAGAGCAAATAAGGAAGCAAACCGAGGCTCAAACACAAGAGATCCCCCTCCCCATTATTGTTACGGAAGCCCCAATGGAGGAGACAAGGGGAGATATAGATATGAAAGGCCTAGATCTCATGAGTCTCGAAGAAGCATGTAAAAACAATGCCATGCATGCGATTACCCCAAAAAATATCCAATAACTCACTGACATCCTGTAATTGCCCAGTATTAGATCAAAACTTGGGGCCGTGATCAGCCATCTCAAAGACTCAAAAAAAAATCATCAAGGAAGCAAAACAAAAGGTAGAAAATCTGACATTCAAAGACTCGTAGTGCTGGGTTCCAACCAAGTAGATTTAGGGCAATACTCCCAGCTTATGGAATTATTTCCTCCCAACCCATCAGTTACCCAATGAAAGTCATCTCCTGGAACATTAGAGGCATCAATAGCCCTAACAAGCACAGAATGCTTAAGAAAAAGATTCGACAAGACAAACCCTCTATCCTCATGCTGCAAGAAACCAAATCCAACTCCACTTCTCTGAACTCCATCATTCCCAGGCTCTGGAAAGGTAGCCAAATCATTTCGGTAGACTCCATAGGAGCCTCCGGAGGCCTCACTATTGTCTGGAACCCTTTGGAGGTCGTTCTGCATAACTTCTCAGCCACTAGATGCTCCATCACAACCAACTTCCACATTTTAGGCACTGTTGTACATAGTAGATTCACAAATGTGTATGGACCCCAGCTCCCCATGCAAAAAACCGGCTTTCTTGCTTTTCTCCAATGGCTGATAAATCACCACCCAACAAACATTGATATTCTGGGAGGGGATTTCAACCTCATCACCTCCCTCTAGGATAGAAGAGGGGGTCTGCAGATTCTCTCACTAGAAGACAAAAATTTCAAGGATTTCATCAACAATAATGGTTTAATTGACCTGTAGACCAGCAATGGAATTCACACTTGGAACAATCGACGAGGGGGAGTAGCTCAAATCGCCAGTAAGCTAGATTGCTTCATCATATCCAAATCCCTCATGATGAGAAATGAGGATTTGACTTCTTCCATTCTCCTCGTTGCAGGCTCTGATCACTGGCCCATCAGCCTTCAATGGAAAGTGGGTGACATAGCCAAAAGAAAACCTTTCCAATTTGAAAAAATTTGGCTCTCTCACCCAAACTTCAATGAAATGGTACGCACCTGGTGGATGAAAACTCCAGTAACTGGTTCAACCTGTATGTACATAATGCAATCCAATCTCAAACTCCTCAAAGCTCATCTTAAACTTTGGAAGAAACACACCTTTGGAAACATCTTCGCTTGCAAATCCAATCTAGAAAAAGAACCGGCACGGCTCTAGCAACATATGATTTCAGAGGGTAGGAATGCGCAGGACAATCAACAGGAAATCTTGTTACTTTCCAAGATCGAAGAGAGAGCGAAACAAGAACAAACCCTATGGATGCAAAAAGCTAGAATCAAATGGCTCAAAGAGGGGGAATGCAATACTGCCTTCTTCCACCATTCCACCCTCCAGCATTGAATGCACAACAAGATCTCTCAACTCAAGAACGAGGTAGGAGACCTACTTGAAATACATCAGGAAATGGAAGAGGTGTTGATTTCCTACTATGAAAATCTCCTATCGGAAGAAATCATTGATCAAGAAGAAGAGCAACAACAGGTAATCTCTCGTATTCCTACCCTTGTAACTGAAGATCAAAATTTTATGTTAATGAGAGTTATCACCTTGCAAGAAGTTGAAACAACTATCAATCATATGAAGGAAGACAAAGCCCCTAGACTGGATGGATTCACAGTCAATTTCTTCCATGCCTGCTGGGACATGCTAAAATATGAGATCTAGGAGCTTGTAGAAGAGTCAAGGCGCACTCAAAAGATTCTCCCAACTCTCAATGCCACCTTTCTCACTCTCATCCCCAAGGAAGCCAATGTCTCCACCCCTAACAAGTTCAGGCCCATTGCTCTCTGTAATGTCCTCTACAAAGTTGTTACCAAAGTCATAGCCAATCGCCTCAAACCTCTCCATCTAGCCCTAATTTCTCCAGAACAAACTGGCTATGTCGAAGGACGTCAAATCATGGATGGAATCATTCTGGCTCATGAAGTCATCCATTCCCTCAAGATCACTAAAAATCCTAGTATGATGCTCAAATTGGATCTCTCCAAAGTCTTCGACAAACTAAACTCGAACCTCATTGGAAAAATACTGAAGGCCTTCGATTTTCATCATTCCTGGATAAGATGGGTCATCAATCTTATTACCACTCCCCTCCTCTCGGTTCTGATAAATGGATTTCTCTCAAATCCCTTCAACCCCTCCCGAGGCATTAGACAAGGTGATAAACTAGCAAATAAAGGTGTCCTCTCTCTCTCCTTCATGCAGACCTTTAAACTGGGGGAAATACTAGACAACAGCTTTAAGGAGGAGTGTTTACAAACAGCTGCCAAAGACCACACCCCGGATGCGGGTGATAGGAGACACGATATGGAGGATAGAAGGGACATGGATGACAAGGCCATGCATCTGGACATGGATGTGGCCTAGACTGGCGTGGACATGGCTTAGGATGGCGTGAACGTGGCACAAGATGGCTTGGTCATAGAAGAGGCCCAGGCTAGCATGGATGAGGCCATGGAAATGGTTTGGGATGCGAACATGGACAGGCATGTGGATACGACTGTGACTCCGGAGGGTGCGAACAGCTAAGCAGATGATGGCTGGTAACATGCACACAGGCTCCCACATGTGCATGACACCTTACCGGTTCACGTCGAGAATGGAGACTCCTTCGCTGACAATCATAATTCGGCCACCTCTGATGATGACACCAGCACTAGCAGACACACCGGCAGTACCAGTCCCCTCAAAAATTAAGGTTGAGTAGGTTGGGTACATAGCTATTAAGGCTCACATGTATGATCATCGGGTTGAGGGCAATATGACTCCTTCCCTATTTAATAGTCACCATTTCAATTATTCTTCCAACCGAGCTCAATGCAAGCTCTACCTGTTCATGCTCTGCTCACCAAAACTCGTCCCTGTCTCCAAGATGTTCCAGTCCCCCGGTGTCTGCTATAATTTCGTGCGCTCTGGAAATATGATGCCGCCAAGACGAAGACAGCCTCCCAAATGAGGGAGAAGACCCCCCAGAGGCAGAAGAGGTCGTGGAAGGGCTGGTAACCCTATAGAACGACCATTCTACCCGAATGCTAGTAACAGGGATTTCGAAGCTGAGATTCTAGTAGCCCTGAGATCCATAGTCGATGACTGGGAAGATGAAATCTCAAGCTCCACTACTGCAGCCACTCACACTATCTCCCGCAGAGAAAATTATTGGGAAGTTTAAAAATTTTCTCACCAGACTCATTCTTCGAGCTGTCAATAAATTCCGCAACCCTGCTCAGCCATCCCGATCGCCTCCTCCTGCTCCTCCTCTTCTCCCCACTCCTTTGCCACCACCCCCTGGTCAGAGAACCCTCACCGCTCCACAGTGTCAGTTTGTGAGGAAGAAAGGGAAAGCCACCAAGAAAACTTCACCACTTCCTGTAAAACAACCAGCTCTGGATTCAGGTAGCTCCACGAAGAACGACTCCCTCGACGACTGCAAGAAATCCGAAAAGAAGCGGGATAAGGGCAAGAAGAATGAACTTCAATGGGGAACAGAATACAGTTGCCCAATCATTGAGGTCTCGTACGAGCCTCTTTGATGCCAGGTGTTTCAATTTTCTAGATGTCTTGTATTCATGGTTTTCAAGCTTCTTACTTTCCAGTACTTGACACCTGTCTAGTCTTAGTTTGTCTGATTTCTATTACTCTGTTTAGTATTTTTGGATGGTTAAGATCTGTTTTCCCCTCTATGGGGAGGATCATTTTTTGGTATCTTTGGACTGCCTATATTGGCTCATTTTTGTGTTCTTGTAACACAGAGACTTGTATCATTATCTATATTTTTACCCTTTCTTAATAGATTAGACCTGAACTTACAAACAAATAAAAAAATTAAACAATCAATTGAATTTCATTTAGGCTTTTTTAACCTATTTAAAGGACTTTGTAAACTCCAATTTTCATAACATTTCAGAAATAAAAGTAGAAAAATTATTACTTTTGGTTTTTTCTATTCATCATTGAACATTCAAAACATGATTTTAATTAAAGTTGTCATTTATATTATAATGTTTTAAAGATAATCTAAACTTGAAAACAATATTTAGAGATAAATTAATCAAATGAAATTAACCTAGATTTTTCTTCATTGTGTTTAAATTGGATTCATTGATGATATGTTAACATGAATTAAGGTAGATTTATAGAGGAATGGGTGGACCTAGAGTACAGTCTGCCTCTGCAACTAGGGTTCCTTCCAGCATAAGATAATATTTATGACTACTTTAAGAGGAAAGCCAAGCACCCTCCTACAAGGAATACTATCAACAATTCCCATGCCATGTACTAACCACCTTGATCATCGTTCCTCGTGGCCTAAGTTAGAGTAAAATCCAATGGGAAAGGGAGGCGCAAGGAATGTGCCATCAGAATATGATACTCAAATGTCGAATATGGACAACACTCAACTAAAGACGGAGACCAAACCCAATGGAAAATGCATTCCAAAATCACAAGTGCTGCTAAGTATGAATAAAATTCCCCCAAATAGGCACTTATATCTAATGTATGCAAGACCATTCCCTCATTGGCAAGTTTATGGGTCTTTGGCCATTACAAAATTCCCTCCTTCATTGGATAGTGTTACGGAGAAAACTTCCTATTGCTTGGGGTAGACCACAACAGACAGTATGACACCAGAAATCAATCCATTTCCATATGCAATATAGATAAACAAAGATAACACTAGAGGATAGAAGGCATACCTTATTCCAGAAGGTTGTAGTATATCCTCGTTGAGCTTTTAACCACACTTGCACCTACATTCCATTTCCAACAACAATGAAATAGACAAGAATGATATATGTTAAGTGTTAGCCCTACTCTAGCATATATAAAACAAATATGTATAAGTCAAAGTAACTACATCCATGGATAAATAACATTCATAGTTACACACATACAATGGACGAGAAATGGATATTTCTATTGATTAGAAACATAGATACAAGTGACAAACTCTGTCGGCACCTCGTCAAAACGGAGAAACTGAGTCCTCCACCTAGGCCTCCACCACTTCAATCCTCCATATCAATGGCAAGCTCATAAGAAAATGGAAATCTTGGGAAGATTACCAATGTCTTTTTAAAAGGACAAAGGGATGCAGACTCAAGCATGTATGAATGGGGCATGAATCCACTACAGTTTCCTTGCTCTTGTAATTTATCCTCCTACAATGCATCCAAGAGTCTGAATATATATCCCTTCAATAGGAAGTGAAGGGTCGAGTCGGAGCGTTTCCAGGCATATGGAAGGCCAATAGTAAATTTATTTGTGACTTGTTGAGGAAAACTCCAAAATATTTTATTTTTGGGCATATTTCTCGATGGACGCGAGTCATAGTGGGACAAGCTGCATGTACACGCGGTATGTAATCTTGTGGCCCGTGTATAGCAATAATTAAGGGTTTTTAAAGGTATTTCTTGGAACATCAAGGTTTATTTTGAGCAAAGGGGGTCCAAATAGTCTGCATAGGGACATGAAAGGCCATAAAAACATGATATACCAAGTGTGGTAAAATCAACTATAACAGGTAGCAACAAAATAGAATCCCAAGGGCCAAATCAACATCAAATTAAGAGAAAAGGACTCTTTACTACAAACTTCTCTAGCCTAAAAGACAAGGAGAGTGTCTTTAAAGGGGGGCCTTATTTATTCAACTCAACATGACTCCTTCTGCACCACTAAATGGAGAAATTTAAACCAAATTAGGAACTCTTCACCATAGCTCCGGTCTAGATTCGAATGTACTCTTTACCCAAAGAATTTTGACAAGAAGATACCCTAGAAGGTATAGGAAACACCCTTGGAGCCTATGTCAAAATATATGAAGCCACTCGACAAGGATACTTTAACTTATATGCAATAACTGTGGTTACTTGAATGTATCTGAATCCTTACCTTAATTAATCTACATAAGCTTTCAAGATATTGAATCAATGAAAACCTTAGACTATGAGTACATCCCCTTCTGATATCACAAAATCCATGAACATGGGCATTTATTTAGGGATTTCCCTCTCAATAAATCCAAATCCACTCAACAAAACCAAGAAGAATTTACCAAAGAGGCTCCTATAAAAAGGAAAATCAAGAAAGGCTAGCCCTCATCTGGGTCAAATAACTTTAATTCCATAAACATATTTGAAGCTTTGAATCATGATCTTACTTAGAATTATAACCTTGTAAATCACTCTAACCTTTTAATTATCCAAGAATATATCCAATCCAATGAACCCTCAGATCCTTGTGTAAATCATACTCAAAAGGGGATGCAAGCATATCCAGCAACCAGAAAACTGAAGGGCCCAATGATAGAAGAAGAAAAGAACATGGAATCAAAAGAATGGGAAGATTTGGAAACTAGGGACTTAGATCTACGAGGGATAACAGAAACCTATTACAAACAAGGACCTATTTCAATCTCTCCAAAACATATTCAACCACTCAAGGAAGAACTGCATAAAATCATATCCAAATAACAAGTTACATAGATTTGGAAGCAAATACTACATCTCATTAAGATCTGAAAAAACCCATTAAAGAAGAACAAAAAGAGGGAGAAAATATACAAGTTAACTTATCAAATATTTAGGAGATAAACTGATTGCCTCATGGCTTTATCCACCAACGACATATAAAATCCAACCTCCCTAATAATTATTATGATTATCATCACCAAGAATCTACAAGGCATTAATGGAAAAAGAAAATAGAGGATTCTAAAGAAAATATATTTGAAGAAAAACCAACAATAATCATGATACAGTAAACCAAATTCTCATGCACTACTTTCCACACAATAGCTCAAAAAATATGGAAAAATGTTAGAATATGGCCTTATATGCTAAAGGAAATGCTAGTGGAATAGTTATCCTATGGAACACTAATGACATTGAGATGATAGACTTTTTCTTAATTGAAAAATATCTCTCAACTAGATTCCATCTAATCAAAATATAAAATCAATGTCTATGGGCCTCAAGTACTACAGGAAAAAATTCCTTTCCTAATAGTCTTAAATCCATTCATACATTAACAAAAAATCAATACTACACAATTGGAGGAGATTTCGACCTAAAAACCCCATTAGAGGGAAGAGAGGGTTATCTAGAAATTGGATGAAGACAACACCACCTTTCAATGTCTCATCCAAAATATCAATTTGGTTGATATTGATACTACCAATGGAAAGCGTTCTTGGAATAATAAAATAGGAGTAACTCAACAAGTCTCCTATTGACTAGAACGCTTCTTCATCTTCGATTCCATCCTACCCCAAGGAACAATTATTCATGTAACATTTTTTCCATTGCGGGGGTCATATCATTGACATGTTAGCATTAATATAGAACTAGGGGATACATCAACAAACAAACCCTTCCACTTTGAAATATTTTGGCTTAAACACCCCAACTTCCAAGAGAGCATTGCAGCCTGGTGGAAGGAGTTTGAGGTTACCAAATGAAAAACAATGGATAGATTTCAACAAAGACCCAAGAATCTAAAAACCAAACCAAAAAAAATGGAACGAATATGTCTTTGGAGACATATTCATTGTTCAAAATATTTTGGAAGAAAGAACGACTCAACTTCAGCAACAATTTACTGAGAAAGGTCGTTGAGAGGCTCTCACTCAGGAACAAATGGAAATACAAATACAAATAGATCAAAGAGGAAGGTAGAAAGAAATTATATGGCACCAAATATCTAGAATCAAATGGTTGAAAGAGGGAGAGCACAACACCAAATTTTTCCACATATCAATGATACAATTCAGACACAACAATTGAATAACTAACCTCATTAATGAAAAAGGAAATATTTTGACAACCAAGAAGGATGTGGAAAAGGAATTCATAACCTATTATCAATATCTACTCACAAAACCTCAGACAAATACAAGAGATGTCATTCAGGAAATCACCAAACATATTCCTAAGCTAATAACAAAGGAGAAAAATGACAACCTGATCATACATATAACTATAGAAGAAGTTGAACAAGGTGATATGAATATGCTTCAAGGGAATCCTATATGTATGGATGGTTTCTCCATAATTTTTTTCACAACTATTGGAAAGTAAGTAAATGATGATGATTAACGTCCACTAAGACCAACTTTGGTCTATCGGACCTTAAGAAGGATAATACTCGCTTTACTTTAAAATTTTGTTTATGTGCTCAAAAAGAATTCCAAAAAGATTTCCTAGCTCACTATAGTTTTGACAATTTAGGAGGTTATAAAGGTTTGTATTGTAGCAAACACAATGAAACTCATATCTAATGTGGGTGTAAGAAAGGAACTCTAAGAGAAATTGATTTTCATCCTCAACACTCATAGACTCACACAGATGGAAAACCCTTTCCACCCTTGGAGTTTCAGGAATAGACCAACGCCCAGTTTCACTATGGAGTTCATGAGAGTTCGTTCTAATCTTGGCTATATTAATTTTCTTCCATAACTAGTTACTATCAAGAGATACTTCTGATCTTCCAAGTTAGGATTAGTGATCTCCTTATAGTATCTTAATTTTTTCTTAACAACTAAATTTTCCTCCCACCATAATTTCTCTTTAAACTTAGAAGTAATAAAATTTTTGACATTATCAATGTTCTGCAAAATGTCATCTTCATCAATGCCCCAATGGTTTAACCAAGCCATGGTATCTTTACACCAACACCACTTGAGGTGTAGTTGGATTTGACTTGAGTTTAAATCAATTTTAGGAATTCTCGTATTCCCCATGTTATTTATCTTATTCTTGTACATCCGGAACCTAGTCATAGTCATGCTCTCGATGGGGCAAAGACTCACTTCTATGAGGAGAATAGGATAAGGTGTATTCATTTTCATTTTGAGGTTATAACTTATAAACCGCTTCCTTATTTTCTCAATATTCCTCCAATATTCTCTAGAAATGATGCACCCCCATACTTCACAACTACACAAGATAACAAGAATGACAAGAGTTTCAAAGAGGAACTTATTTTTATCCCACATGACCATATTGGTTGATTTATAGTTATTTTCAAGACCAAAATAATATTTCCACCCTCTATTAATCCTTTTCTCAATGCTATGGTTCCAATTGAGCTAGAGATGAATATCAATTTCGAGGTACTTGTAAGAACTCACTTCCTCTAGATTTCTATTATCATAAATAAAATTTACATAGGTGCCTTTCTCATATTTCTATAATCATTATTTTTGTCTTGACGGTGTTAATAGTCATACCCATGTTAGAGAAAAAATATTTAAGAATTATTAATTGCTTATCGAGATCATAAGGACACCTTTCTATAAGAACAATATCATCAGCATAAAGTAGGAGGATGATAACTATCCTAGCTAAGATTGTACCAGTGCAACTTTCTTCTTCTAAACACTTTTCTAGCTTATCAATGTAAATGCCAAAAAGGGTAGGGGAGAGGGGGGAACATTGTTTAAACAATATTACAATTTATATCTATTGTCCACCCCTCATTATTCTTAAAAAGAGTTTCAGTACTTCCTACCCTAAAATCACCTTTCCTCATGCTCATTCCCAAGGAAAATCAAGCAAGCATTGCTAATAAATGCATACCTATAGCCCTTTGTAACTTCATCTATAAAACAATTGTTGGTATTTCATGGACATCGTAACATTATTAACATAACATAAACATATAATAGTAAATAAAACAATAACTTCAGGGACACCATTGTTTATCCCGGAAAACCCTTGTGAGAAAAACTAGTAGAATATATCTTCATTATTCCCCTTGGCCAAATCCATCCAAGTAATGGTGTGGTCCTCATTTAGTATGGACATCCTATGGCATATCACAATGAGACACTTTCAGATATAGTCTACAAGTACACCACCTAGGACAAGGAAATGTATTCCATTTTCCAATCCTACTGCCAATGGAAGCATTGCATCCTTGGAAAAGAAAGAGTCATCCACACTGATCACAATCCCTTGTATTTCATGCAAACCCAAGGAAAGTTACAGAATCACCGCCACCTGAAGTGGCTCACTTACTTGTACCAGTTCCACCTGAACATTAAATATAAGAAGGCGAGCACCAATCGATTCATCGATTGCCTCAGTCGACCTCCAATAGAAGCATTAACCATGATGCTCAGCTCTTGTGTCCATGAGACCTCTGGGTGGCCTCAACTGTATGATTGTGATATTGATTTCTCTCCCAACTATCAATCCTTATGTGTAGGTACACCAGTGGTATACTTTCATATTCAGGAAGGATTTCTATGCCACCTAGTCCATCTATGTGTTCCTTCAAGTGTGCATGTAAAGATGATTTGTGAAGTGCATTACAGTCGGGTGTAAGGGAACTTTGGAACTGAGAAGAAATTAGCGGTATTGCAGAATTATTTTTATTGTCCTAAACTCTGACAAGATATTGGCTAATATATTAGATCATGCACTGCTTGTTCCATCGTGAAAAGAGCTGCCAAAAAGCAAGGATTGTACACCCCTTCTACCCACTCTGAATGGGCCATGAGAATCCATCTCCATGGATTACATGTCAGGACTACCTTCAACTAATCATGGTAATGAGTGTGTGTATGTGGTAATGGATCACTTCTCTAAGATGGAAATTTTGATAGCTTGTAAGAAGAGCATCTCTACTGAAGTGACTGATAAGCTCTTCTTCGAGAATGTTTGAGTTCATTTTATACTGCCACATACTATCATTTTAGATCAGGATAGCAGGTTCTTGGGAAATTTCTGGTCTAGTCTATCATCATTGATGGATACCAAGCTCACCAAGTCGACTGCCTTCCACCCCCAAACCGATGGACAAACAAAGGTAGTCAATCGGATCATTGTGCATATTCTGAGAATGTATAATTATAAACATCCCCGCACATGGGATGAGATCCTTCCGTATGTTCAACATAGCTATAACAGAGCTCTTCATAGCTCTATCAGTCACAACCCTTTTTAGGTGTGCCTGGGTTTCCAACCACTGGCACCAATTGATGTAGTTCTTCCCCTTGCATCCGCAGAGGAGGAATATTCTCATGCTCGGGATGAGGCTGATAAGGCCAATAGATTTGTTGAACAAATCCAGCACATATGTCAATAGTTCCATGAAATTTTGGAAAAGGACAATACTAAGTACAAGCAACGACATGAACATCATCGTGTTCCACACAAGTTCCAGGTGGGGGATAAGGTTTGGTTGCATTTGCATAAAGTGAGTCTCACGAGACCCCATCGAAAGCTTCGTCCATTTAAATATGGGCCATACACCATCACCAAGGCATTTGGTGACAATTCCTTTGAATTAAGAATTCCTCCATTCCTTGTCCCACACCCAGCGTTAAATGTGCAGCTCCTTCGACCATATTTTGAACCATTGTTAGACACCTTGGAGGTGTGTTGCAGCTGTAACCTGTATCCCAAATTTCTAAAAAATTATGGACCCTCCTTTTGATTTTGTCGAGCAGGTTTGTTGATTTATTTTGACCTTTGAGAAGTCAGATGATTGATTGACTATTTTTTCCGTTGTTTCAGAGTTTAAATGAGCTAATTTTACCACTGCCCAGCCATAAGTTTTTCACTTAATGTTTTTTTTATTTTTCGATGATTTTTCGCTATTGGGAGTTTGTTGAAGTTTGAGTCGGGGCATTAGTTCTCTGTGCCATCGCTATTTTGGAAGGAAAACAATGAATGTCCTGATGGACAGTCCTATTTTTCACCAATGCGCTTTATCTCCTTTTGTTTATTATTCAAAACTTTTCATTACCGACACTGTGTATTTTATCTCTATTGGAATGGTGTTTGACAATTGATCGGAGGGATAGTCCTTTGCATTGCTGACATGGTGGCATCATTGATCTTTGAGTCACCGATACATAGTTATTAAAGCTCCTGATCGTCAATGGTTTTGTGATTCGCGGGGTCCACAGTCATTTTTTTATCCATCGTTGCGGCGGTCGATCACACTATCTCTCCGACGTTTAGTATGTTCATCTGCCAACGCGTTATTGCTTAGTGGTTCTGATCTTCGATACGTGACTACGGTGGCATTTCGTGCTTTATATCACCAACACTGTGGAATCTTTCAGCTTTGAAGCATTGACACTATGGATATGCTTAGTTTTAAAGTCATCGATCCATAGTCCTTAGAGCCTCCGTTCGCCGAATATTTCAGTTGGTCACGGAACCCATAGTCTATCTATCGCCCGCCATTGCGGCTGCTTAGTGAACTATTCGTCTGACATATAGTGCTTTCGCCCACCGACAAGAGTTTTTCCGCCCGATGCTTAGTAGTTCCACTCGCCAATAGGGTCTTCTCACCATTATCTTTACCGAGGGTTATTATATATAGTGGTGGAACATTGTTTATTAATATCTTGGTTGAAAAAATGCGTCCGCTCCGTCCTTCTCGAATCGAGCTATACCACCGTGCCCAGCTGTCCGGATTTCATTTGATTGGCTTTCTATCGTGGAGGTTCTTGGGTCATCTCACCGACTACACAGTATTTTTCTAGGTAGGCCAACTGCGATCTCCTTTTCTTAATTTTATTGGTCATCTTGGGAACTAGGGTCTTCCCCTGGTTAGGTTTTCCCGCAGTTGTGTAGTTAGCTATTTAGAATGAATATTTATCCTCGCGGCATGAGGCATATCAGTTAGTTTGATAGTTTTGATGGTGGGTGTTTCTTGAGCCTGTGTTTTGAGCCATTATGGATGCTCTATCTCGATATGAAAGATTAGGTAGTTGGTGTAGACAAGCGTTACGCTGTCTACACTTACTTTTTTGGGGGGTTGTTTATGGCCGTCTGGGGGGAGATTTCAGTTTTTCACAGGCGCTTACCCTATTTTTGTGGAACGACGAGGCGGGGGGGTTCAATATTTTGGTCAAGTTGGGGATTTCCGCATTTTCAATCATAGTATAGGGTCTCATTATCCTTATTGATAGTGTGGTTCATGTTATTGAAGAGTTAGATTATTTCGATTACAGTCTGGATTATATGATGAGCTTTCTATCAAGGTTGCGATTTTTGTTGCAGACAATGGAATAAGAAGATTTATTTTTCCTTGTCATTTTCTTTTATGCATTAATACTCTGTATAGTTTATTTTTAAGAATGCATACGGAAGAGGTAAATAGTTTGCTACAGTTTTTCTTCATTAATACTTACTAAAAGCTCAAATGGTCTAAGAACGTATTGTGTTTATGACAGGGTAACTATTGCAAAGGAGATATGTCTAAAAGACAAAAGAATAAGGCTCTTGTCACAGAGGGAGAACCAGAGGTTGAAATTATCACCAAGGTGGAATACATATATGAATATACCAAAGCTACCACCGGGGTAGAGACAGATTACAAATGGGGTGAAATATATCGGATGATTGTGAATCAAAATGTGCCTGATGCAGGATTCGAAGAGCTGACTATATATGCAAACATAGAGAAATCGGCTCTTATGAAAGTATCCACAAGACCTGAGTTGTTCCTATGCTCAGAGGTGATCGATTCGATTCTGCCTAGGGAAAATGTGACCACGATGATCCTAGAAAATACTACCAAATAGGGATATGCTGCATACAGTCCTGCTTATGTCTCAATGGCATATCACCTACCTCCTGCTCAAATCTACTTAATTGAAAGTTGGTTGAAAGAGATAAATTTGGACCTGGTTGAAATAGTCAAAATAATGATGATACCAGGGAAGAACTTTCGAACCAAGCCATCAAGAGAATATGAGACAGCCACTCTCCGGACCCCTTATAGATTTATAGCACTGATGTTGAATAGATTTTTTGGGAGAGCTCATGGAAAAAGCTTCAAATTGGGATGGATACCAATTATTTTCTATGTGGCCACTCAAGGGTCCATATTCAATTGGGAAAACATAGTGTCCAATAGCATCTCAGCATGCATATCTTCATCTTTGGGAGGGGTGTCACAGAAGAGGTCAGAGTTCTACATGAGCTCTATCTTAGTGGACTGTATATTATGTACCCGGTCATTTCCAGCCTTGAGGTGTAATTGGGATAGGGACATGACCCCTGTATACACTGCATACAAATTATTTTGGGCACACAAATACTATAGCCACTACAAAGAGATATGTGAACACTTCATTATGCCTTTGTACACTCTAATTTTCTTGACAGAATGCAACTGCATGTCCAAAGAGGTATTCAAAGTCATTGAAGAATATGGAAGTTATTATCTGACTAACGAAAGGATATATATCAGAATGTATGGTGGCTCTATGGTACCTTCTCTACTCCGTAAATATGCCTCTGATTATGTGCTACATAAAGAGGTTGCCAGGCAGGTATACATTGATAGTGTTGGAAGCTTCTTGTTCGAACATAAGAAGGAAGCATATCCTACCATACCTTTCTAGTTGGGGAGTTATAGATTTTCAAAGGTGAAACAGACTACAGAATTCGTGCAGGAGCTGGAGCACTTCCATTTTGGTGAGATGAACTTTCACAAGAATGACTCCCAAAATAAGGTTGCGGAGCATTGCAAGGAGGCAAATGTTCATTTCAAATACACAAAATTCTGGGACAAGGATGAAGAAATCTTCAGAAATGCAAAGAATATGGCTGCATTAAAGAAGAGATTTAAACAGAAAATCACCATTGTGGGCGGAAAGGGAAAAACCGCACAGAAGAAAGCTAAAGAAGAAGAAGCCAAAAAGAGGGAAGATGAAGCTAGAAGGCTAG
This sequence comes from Pseudotsuga menziesii, assembly GCA_001517045.1. NCBI lineage: Eukaryota > Viridiplantae > Streptophyta > Pinopsida > Pinales > Pinaceae > Pseudotsuga > Pseudotsuga menziesii. The sequence continues at coordinate 253,022 of LPNX010481947.1, forward strand.
CACAAGAGGTAGAGAGTTGGATAAAGAATGACGAAGAAGAAAGAAAGAGAGCTATAGAGGAAGCAACAAAGAAGGAAGAGGAGGAAAGAAAGAAGAAGGAAGATGCAGAGATAAAGAAAAAACAAGAAGAGAGTGAAAGTCTGAGACTATCGGGATCTAAAAAAGATCAACAGACTACTGAACAGATGGATACACAGGGGGCACATGATCATACAGATCAAGGGCATGGACAAGATAATCCTGATCCTCAAGAACCTACTGTAACTTCTGGCAGCACTCAAGAACAAGTTGTTTTTTCTGGAATGAATTTGATACCTTTCATGCAGAAAGAAGGAGAAGAGGTCCTTGATTTCAACACCATCTTCTATGACAAGGAGAAGAAAAGGATTGTCAAAAGAACCGAGAAAAGGGTTGAAATAGGAGGACAATCAGGTAAGATGATAATTTATAAAACCTTGGTGTATGGAATAGATGCAGATCCGATATTGACAGCAAGAGCTGGGTTGGTGTTAACCCAAGCTACTGAAGATAATGTAGATAGACTGATGACGGATCTGGAGCAATCAAGAAAGAATGCAGCTCAATTAAAAGAGACACTGAAAAAGGAGAGAGAGGAAGGCCATAAGTTGAAGAGGAAATTTGAGGACATGCAGAATGAAATAAGGACTTCAAAGAATGAACTCCATACTCTATAGGCTAATAAGGAGGCTTTAGAAATTTCTGCATGAAAAATGGAAAAAGATGCTCAAAATAGCTTAGTAGAATTACAAAGGCTGCAGCTAGAGCATCAAGGGTTGAAATATAAGAAAGATAACCTCCAGGTGTCCTACGAAACTCTAAGTGCAGAGAAGATCCAGTTGCAAAACATGGTCATTGAGTTAGAATCAGAGAAGGATGCCACTGAAGAGAAAGAGAAATAGTATCAAATGCAGGTGGCAGTTTTGGAGGGACAAAATGCTTCATTGAAAACGTGTTGAAAACATCACTGAAAGATGCCAGTTAATAGAAGATATATGTCCAGCCTTTGAAGGAACATGTTCTAGCTCAACGAAGAAAAATACACCAACTACAAGTGTGTATTAAGGAAGAAAGGTGTAAGATTGTGCAAATAGATAGTAGATTAGAAGAAATCTTGGACACCACTTCGTATTTTGTAGACAGATCTCAAGACATTTTGGAGGTCCTGATAGGAAGGATAGTGTGGATAGAAACAAATGAGGAAACCCTTGCGGAGATACCAACTAAAGATCAACATAGTTTAAAGCAGGATTATGACTTATTGGAGTTTGCAATAAATACTATGGAAGAATTCAAGAAGACTGTAAAGAAAACGAAAGGATTATGTGTTGAATACTACAAAAGAGTGTTGGTCACATACAATAGATGCCAGGTTTCTGCAGAAAAAAGATTGGATATGATACCAAAGCATGAGTTGTTCATATAACATCTACATAATAGGTATCAGGAATATGAGCAGGAGATCCAACAAGTCAAGGATTTAGATGAGCATATTCTGAAGAATGCAGTAGCTCATTCAGTAGAAAGTATCCACTTACTAGAAGACCAGTTCCGCCTGATTCTGGCGAGAATAGTAGTTAAGAATCAGGCTGCTAAGTATGAGATAAACATCCATTTTCTTGAACCCTTTGATTTTGAAGGCATAGCAGCAGAGGCCCAGGCGTGGAAAAAGTTCATAAATGACCAAGCGGGCCCCTCTTCATAAAAGTGTTCTCTTAAATTTTGATTTCAAATGTAATATATTATATAAATTATGAGCACTCACTACAAGACAAAATTTTGGGATCGAAAGGTTGGGGAAGCCCAAGAGTCATTTGGGGGTAGCCCAAAGGTTTTTCTTTTTGTATAAATATAGGAGAGTTAGATGTAGAACAAACTTCTTTCCCAAGCAATTTTTGAGAGATATTGTAAGAAGAACTACTTCCTTTTGCATTAAAGAATTACAAGTTTCTGTTGGAGAAAGTTTGGTGGAATGTTTCAAATGCTTTGCTATGGATCAGTTGAATGTGAACTATTTCATTTTCAGCTTATGTCCANTGCATTTCTGCTTATGTTGTGAATTTCTTATAGTCTATTCTATGAAATTTCCACTGTGAGTAATGGAGGTTTTCATAAACAATAAGCTATCTTGTTGTTCATATTTTCTATTAATGTTCATGTGTTCTGAAATAAATAACAACTATCTGTAATTGTTCATAATACATGTGTAGAAATACATTACTCATTGTTAATTGTTAATTATGCTCCCTAGGGATAGGTTAGTTAGTAATATTTAGTTTCTTGTTGTGTGTTATTTAGATGCGAGAGAGTTAAGACAAGAGGTAAGAACCTGCGCATCACATTGTGACACTCCTTGTCATCTCTATCAATCTGCATTTTTAGATAAGCACTTGCACATCATACTTAAACACAAAAAAAATAAAAATATACATAGTGGACCGAGCCGTAACCGGTAAAACCTTTTATTTTGTTACTTGACCTATGGTAGCCGGACCATAAATCGGACGGATTCCCCATACCAAATAGTAACGGGCTAGTTGGGAATGTTTATTGGGGAGAATCCCTAACTATTGTTACCTGCGATTTTCCAAGCCTCAACAAGGTGGTAGAACAATTAACACCTACAGAGCTTAATCATGACTGCATGGAACAAGCAACTATTGACCAAGAGTCTTCTTATTAGGAGGCTGATAAGGCCACCAAATTTGTTGAATAAATCTAGCACATCCTATAACATGTCCATTACATTTTGGAAAATTCCAATACTAAGTACAAGCAATGACATGAACAACATCGGGTTCCACACAAGTTCCAGGTGGGGGATAAGGTTTTCTTGCATTTGCAAAAAGAGAGGCCCACAAGACCCCATAGCAAGCTTCATCCACTTCAATATGGACCATACATCATCACCAAGGAAATTGATGACAATTCCTTCAAATTAAGCATTCATCCATTCCTTGGCATGCACCCAGTATTCAATGTGGATCTCCTTCAACCATATTTTGCACCACTGTTGGACACCTCAGAGGTAGAAAAACAATTAATGCCTACAAAGCTTAATCCTGAATACATGGAACAAGCAACCATTGACCGGAGGTTTCTTATCGAGAGGATGATAAGGCCACCAAATTTGTTGAACAAATCGAGCACAATATCCCATAGGTCCATGACATTTTGGAAAAGGACAATACTAAGTATACGCAATGAAATGACCAGCATCGGGTTCCACTTAATTTCTAGGTGGGGGATAAGATTTGGTTGCATTTGTAGAAAGAGAGGATCACAGGACCCCATCGCAAGCTTCATCCACTTCAATATGGGCCATACACCATCACCAAGGAATTTGGTGAAAATTCCTTCAAATTAAGCATTCCTTCATTCTTATTCTTGCACCCAGTATTCAATTTGGAGCTTCTTTGACCATATTTTGCACCACTATTGGACAGCTCAGAGGTGGAAGAACAATTATCACCTACATATATTATTCCTGGCTATATGGAACAAGCAACCATTAACCAGAAGGTTTCTTATCAAGAGTCTGATAAGGCCACCAAATGTTTTGAACAAATCCAGCACATCCACCAACAGGTCCATGACATTTTGGAAAATGCCAATACTAAGTACAAGCAACGGCATGACCAACATCAGGTTCCACACAAGTTCCAGGTGGGGGATAAGGTTTGGTTTCATTTGCAGAAAGAGAGGCTCACAGGACCCCATTGCAAGCTTCATCCACTTCACTATGGGCCATACACCATCACCAGGAAATTGGTGACAATGCCTTCAAATTAAGCATTCCTCCATTCCTTAACATGCACCCAGTATTCAATGTGGAGCTCCTTCGACCATAGTTTGCACCACTGTTAGGAAAATCAGAGGTGGCAAAACAATTGACACCTGCAGAGCTTAATCTTGAAGGCATGGAATAAGAAACCATTGATCATATCATGGAAACATGGGTTAAGGGAACCTGCTAGCAAAATATCCAACTATATAGAGTTGTCAAAGTAGTGAAGCTCCTCCACCAAGGCATGTGTCTCACTAGGAGTCAAGTTCAACATAAGATTCCACATTTGATGGGGGCACTCAATGAAATGGATACCATTGATTCTTAAACGGGGAGCACTGATCTAGATGGGTATGGGTGGACACCCACCTATTCCACTAGCTCAAAATAGTTTTCCATTTTGGTAATTTCTTGTAATTTTTTACTTTTTGGGGGGTCCCAAACTTTCAAGGCCGTTTTGAGACCTTAAACAAAATTTTATGGAAATTTGGGGGGGATGGTTTCCAATGACATTAATTTGGATTTGGTTGAAATTTTTAATTCTCTAATATACCTTTCCAATGGGTTTCCGAGCGCCCAAAATAGATATCATATGCAAAAGTTATGACCCCGAGAAGTTGGTTGTTTAACTAACCACATTGGGGCCACAAAATTTATGATGATTCATCTCCAAGGGTTAGGTTTAGGGTTTCTTTCTCTCCAATTATTTATGATAAAAGGACCTTTGGAATCCTTTTGTATTTATCTTGTCATGAGTGAGCGTAACTGCCATAGCTCTTCTTAGAAATACAACTATGGCCATTCTAGCTACTTTCGTTTTACAATTTGTTTGTTTCATTCATTTAATAGAATCTGAGTTGATTGCAACATTGTGTTTATTGTCATATATTTGTGTATTTGAATATATATATATGCTCTTTCACTTCATTCTCCCAAAAATTGGAATCAACTGTATCCTTTTGCCTTGTCACAATTGTTTTGAATTTCTGATGTTGTGTATGTCTGAATTAATGAGGTCAACATATGATGAGTTCATGAATTTGGAAAACTTAGGGCCATAGTGCATGTTCACTTTGACACTAGAAATAGTGCTATATGTGATTCCTAATTAAGAATCGAAAAAATTGGCACCAGAAACAATGCCTAATTTAGCACCTACATTAGATCCTATTTCAGTGAGTAGAATGGCACCAAAAATAGTGTCGAAAATGACTTCTAGTTTTCCATCCATTTTTGCTTTCATTTATGCTTCTAGTTTTGCTCCTAGTCGTGCATCCTGTTTTTCTTCTAGTATTGCTCCTAATGGTGCTTCTTGTTTTTCTTCTAGTAATTTATCGAAACTAACTTCTTTTGGCTTCCTAAATGGCGACAAGTTTTTATTCCATTATGATTTCCTTTGTTGCTTCTAGTTTTTATACGGGTTTTGCTTCTGGTTTTGATTCTAGTTTTTCTTTTGATTTAACGTCGCTTGTTTCATCTTGCTTTGCTTCTAGTTTCACATATTTTTGTTGCTTCTAATATGGCTTCTATCATTACGTGTTTTGTTTGTTATAAAGTTGTTTCCCTTATAACTTCTTTATTTTATACCTTAATTGCTTATGTTTTTGCTTCTGAGTTTGCTTATGGTTTCTTTCTAATTTGCCATCCATTTTTGCTTCTATTTTTGCTTTCAAAAATGCTTCTTGTTTTGCTTTGATTGATTGATTTAATCATTTTTATTTCAATTTTATTAGTTAAATGTATCATTCCTCGTAAATAAGTTCTATGAATATAGAGTAAGTCATATTGCATTTGAAATGTTTGATAAGATAACATTTATAAACAATTTCTATGGAAATAGACATCCATACAAACTAACAATGCCATTATACTTATTAAATATCCATCAAAATAAAATCTACAACAACAAGTATATATAAAGTAGCCAAATAATTATTATAACATGATCATCATTTATAATTAAAACAAGTGAGCCAAATATATGTAATTTAGTTGAATTTGACAACATCCATCCTCAATATTAAATTAAAGTGATCATACGTCAAAAATATCTTTCCAAAAAATGGAAACCACTCCAATATATAAAAATTGACAAGTCAATCCTAATAAGATCATCATCTTATATAACTACAACAAGTGAAAGTCAAATATGCCAGTAGATCAATAACATGTCAAAATGATGCATTTCCAACAGCTGATATAAGTCAAAATGATACATGTCCAAATGATATAAGTCAAAACAATAAATGATGTAAATCATACTGATACATGTCAAAATGATACAAGTCAAGATGATACATGTCCAAATTATACAAGTCAAAATGATACAATTCAATAATATGGTATTGTTGGTGAAAATGATGTGGTTCATTTGCAGGTGAGACTGAGACATACATACCTTCAGGAGTCGAAGAAGAAGGGTCTTCGATGGACATGACAGAAACAAGAGGCATGCAAGAAGGATGTGCTTCCCTCCTCCTAGAACGACCATGCAGAAGAGAGTGGCACGAGCGTCTGAGGAGACCCATCTTGTGGCAGAAATTGCATCGAAACAGAACATTCAGGTAATCAAGTTTCTGGGTGATAATCATTCCATTACAAATAATGTCGATTTTTTCCAAAAGACCGCTCAAGACATCAAGTTCTAGCAGAAAATGAGCCATGCGCTTGTCAAAGGTGTGAGCATAAGATTTTATTTTGCCCAAAATGTATCTTATTTGAAAAAATACTAGAATATTCTAGGAATATTTTGTATTTTATGAATAACTTTTCGCTCGTAACTCGGAATTGGGTGGACTTTGCACCATTGGAAAGGTATTGAAATCATCTACAACTTTATGGTTTTTATTGTTTCCTACTTCCTTACTATTTTTCTAGGGTGGATGTTTTAGAAACAAAGCATATTTTAAAAGATTTTTTGTTACTAAAATTCCCTCCTCGTACAAATGGTAAGGAATTAGGAAAAACTCAAAACATAAAAATTGTAGAAAATTTCAATACATTTCCAATGGTCTAAATTCCTCCTAATTCTGAGTTCCAAGCGAAACGTTATGCCCAAAATATGAAATATTCTAGGAATATTTTCACTTTTTGTTAAATAGGACACATTATAGTAGAGGGTATAATGTTATGAAGGAAATTTTCCTCCACTTCCATGAAGCATCCCAAATTATTCGCAACACCCATCAGAAAAATATTTGTTCCAAAGCGGCAGAGGGAGAGCCAAAAGAAGGACCCAAAGGTGGTGCTTGATAACACGCTCTAGTAGTGGATCAAAAATAGTGTGCCAATGATTGAGCACCAAAGAACCCTTGTCAATAGTCTAAAGAGAGTCAAGAATTAAATAAGCATCTTTGTTATCCAAGAAGACAAAGACCAGCCACCTGTTATCCAAGAGACCGATGGTCAGGACATAGTCCAGCAAGGGCTTCCAATGCAGCATGTCCCAGTCCACCCATTTAGCTTTGGTCATACTATAGTATTCCACATGCCCCACAAGGGCCCTGCTATAGAGGGATTCCACCTTTTCCATGAACACATCCTTGCCCAGCACGTAGTTGTGTTTCGCATTAAGAACCTTTATAGCCTTTGTTTTTCACTAGGAGCGAAAAGAGGAAGAAACGTGCCTCTGTTGTTTCCCTGGTCCTTCCCCGGAAGAAAGAGGAAGGTTAAAGGCCATAAAGGCCAAAAGGGAGTGAACCGCAACACCAAGAGAGCCAGGAACTCGTCCCACAAACTCTAAAACCAGACTCAAGAGAAGAAACCCGGGGATTGAAACCCTAAAACCCCCAACACAAGGAGAAGGAAACAGTAGTAAAATTGAGTGAAAGAGAGCGACACTAGGAAAATAAAGAAGCCCAAATACCACCTTCAAAACATAAGTAAAACCGAGAAAAAATCAATAGAAGTAACCGACAAAAACACTGTTCGACAGACCGCGACAGCTTGAAAAGGTCCTGCAGATCAACAACAATAGTAAAAGCAAAAATAAACAATACCTTAACCCGAAGCTTCAAAAGGACCCCTACCAAATTCAATCAAATGAACCTCGAAGACCGAAGGGCTCGAAGACCTGAAAGCTAAAAACAGGGAGCTCTTGACAATGGGTAACATGGCAGCAACGATGGTCGTGCCACTAGACACAAATCAGTAGATACAAATTATAAATCAAGTAACACTCTATCTAATTCCCATGGGGTGTAGAATAAACTGTGAATGGGTGTACTATTAAGGCACTCCTTGCATAAGGTCACCAGTTTGAAACTCCATAGGTGCTTACTTACAAAAAAAAGGTAATACTCTATCTAAATAAACTAGTCCACATTTGGTTTTTGTTGCATTCATAATTTTATTTTATTTGAAAAGATATTCTCACTAACACATATTATATTTTTCAATATTGAAAATAAAAATAAATGCTTTTAATCTAACATAAGAGTTCAATTTGTGACCCACGGGGGTTGGAGAAATTGGTAATGAGTAATTGAGATGAGAAGTTGTAAATGGAAGGTCACAAGTCCAAATCTCTAGTGGATACTTACTTACAAAAAAAAATCAATTTGTAGGATCTTTGAAGCATTTAAAATTTTGATGCCCAAAAGGTTCAGGTAACATATCTCAATTCAACTATATAATTATGAGTTTTTTGCTTAACATTGATGATAATTAAGAAAATAATATTTAGATATTAGTTTTTAGTTTTTTTAGTTTTTTATATTTTTCACACAACCATTTGAGCTATGTCTTACTCACATTCATTTAAATTTCTCATTGGAATTTGTTGTTTATTAAATCACTTAAACCTTTCAATAAAAATGCACCATGAGTTAACCACTTTATTGATGAATTCTAAGTTGTCACTCTGAACTTTACTAACCTTATGAGCATTAAATGTGTTTTCTTCCATGTGGAGTACTTGTAAACGTTGGTCTGTGTTACAAGCACGAAGTAAAAGCATAATTAAAGGATATATATTCTTTATATTTTTCATTGGCTCACTTAATTGGAAGTTAATTTATTAATTAAAAGATTTTGAGTTTGTCTTTTCTTTGAAGGCTACTAAATAGAAATCTCAAAAAATTGGAGGACATATCCTTATCTCTAACATCCACAACCTTTCCAAATCTGCAATGAAGCAAGGTTTCCCTAAACCATAGACTCAAATTCTTCTTATTCTTTTTTTTTAAATAGGAGATTAAAAAAAACTATATAATTGTACGAGCATTATGATTAGCCCTCTTTTAGTCAAGTTATATGGATATATTTTGGAAAATAAGATCAATGACATATGGATAGAATACCAAGGAAAAACTACCAAGGGTCAAGATAGATTTAGGAGCTATCATTTAACTATTAACCACCTTGTTATGCATAGGATCATTATGGAGGGGTATCACAATAATAAACCAACATCTTGTGTTTTTTCATTCAGTTTAGAAAAGCATTGACACAACTCTTAAAACTAACCTTTGGAATAGATTAGAAGAGATAAAATTTCATTTTGAATTGAGAGTTATTGCATTGTGTTAGAAGAGAATGTTATTGACAAGTTTAGGATAGTTGAGGGTTGATCGGAATAAAATAATTGTAATATAGGATTCAAGAAAGGTTGTCCCCTATCCCCTACCCTTCTCCTTGTATACGCTTACAAGTTAGAGGGTTTTTTGGAAGAAGTGGGTTGTGTTGGCACGACTCTAGTTGGTATAGTAATTCTCCGTCTTCTTTCCACTAATGTTATTATTCTTATGGTGAGGACTCCATAATATTGACAAGCAACTAAAAGTTCTCAAGGATTTTTTGTGAGTATGGGTATGACTATTAACACTTACAAAACAAAAGTTATGATAATTGAATCCCAAAATATCACTTGCGCTAATTTTATGTACGACAATAAAATCTTGGAGGAAGCGACTTCATACAAATATCTTGGAATGGCAATTTTATCATAAGTTTAAATTGAACTATAGCATTGAGAAAAGGATCGATGGGTTTGGAAATCCTAGTATGGACTTGAAAATAGTTGTAAATTAGAACACATTTCGCTTTGGAATAAGAAGAAATTCCACTTTGAGACTCTCATCAATTTTGTTAACCTTATATGGTTGTATTTTTGGGACTGTAGTGTCTCTAGAGAATCGTGGAGAAATATAGATCAAATCCAAAAGCATTTTATAACTTATAATTACAAAAAATGAAAATACACCCTATTATATCGTCCTCATAGAAGTAAGTCTATCCCTCGTTGAGAGCATGGCTATGACGAGGTATCTAATGTACAAGAACAAGATAAACGACAATGGAACACAATAGGCAATAAAATCTTGGAGGAAGCGACTTCATACAAATATCTTGGAATCAATTTTATCATAAGTTTAAATTGAACTATAGCATTGAGAAAAGGATCGATGGGGTTGGAAATCCTAGTATGGACTTGAAAATAGTTGTAAATTAGAACACATATCGCTTTGGAATAAGAAGAAAGTCCACTTTGAGACTCTCATCAATTTTGTTAACCTTATATGGTTGTATTTTTGGGACTGTAGTGTCTCTAGAGAATCGTGGAGAAAGATAGATCAAATACAAAAGCATTTTATAACTTATAATTACAAAAAATGACAATACACCCTATTATATCCTCCTCATAGAAGTAAGTCTATCCCCCGTTGAGAGCATGCCTATGACAAGGTATCTAATGTACAAGAACAAGATAAATGACAATGGAACACAATAGGCTTCCTTAGATTGTTTCAAACCCTGGTCAAAATCACCTGCAACTCAAGTGAGGTTGGCATAAAGAAACCATCTTTACTAAATCGTCAAGGATTGAGAAATAGGTCACTCTATAGAATAATGATAATATTAAAAATATTATTACACATAAATTGAAAGAGAAATTTTAGTGTGATAAAGAACTACAGAATAAGAGAAAAGTATGATACTATAAGGAGGTAATCAACCGTAATATAGAAGATCAAAAGTATCTTTTTGTTTGAACTAGTGTAAAGAAGAAAATCAACATTGCTAAAATAAGAACCAACTCTCATGAGCTACATAGTGAAATATTTTGTAATAGGTCATGGCTTGAAATAATTTGTCATATTTGTGACACCAAGAGGGATGAAGATGAAAAACACTTTATTTTAAATTATCCTACCTACACCCACATCATATCATGATTTCAAAACATTTGTTACATTACCAAACTTCCTAACATTTTAACTCATCAAAACTATGGTGATGTAGTCATGCTTCTCTTAAATCTTTTCAATTTTATTAATAAATTGATAAAGTAAATCTAATAATTCCTTATATTGCTTAAGGTCAAATAAACCAAAGTTAGTCTCAATAGATATTAGGCACGGTCATCATCATATTAAAAATAAAATATTATCATTAGGAATCATCATCATCATATTACAAATAAAATATTATCCTTTTTTGAAAGGAATCAACATTATCTAACACAAATTTATCAGTCATTATACATGGATTTGTAGTGTATTGGTCAGTAGCCATGATTTGAGTCAGATAATTTGTAACTGGTGTTATGTCAAGTCTTCACTCACCAATATTTTTCCTATGATTCCATATCATATCTAGCAAAGTATTTCACCTATCACATCCCTCTAGCTTCATACTTTAGAGGGCATAATGTTACACCTAAAAGTTGTCCTTATTCTCAATCCCATGAAGTTTCTTGGCCAAACTACATTTTGGAGGGGATTTTTGCTCATTCCTAGGACAACTAACGCCCTTTTCGTTCTGACATAGAGCATCATTTCCTTCTGACATAGAGAATCAGCCTACCCTGACATTTCTAATGTCCCTTTTTTATATGTTTTATTAAATGACCAATTTTTCACTTTTTCCCCAGTTTTGAACCTTGACTAGTTTTGATGTCTAGGTCTCCATATTGGCCCAAATGCTCCCAAATATTCTCAGAGTGTGTATTAATGATATTAATACTTGGAATATTATGTATCCCTCCTATCACTTCTGAAAACTAGTTTTATATTCTAATCAAATTAGGAGTCTTTACTAGCAATTTGGGGCTCCAATTCCCCCTGGGTAAATGTTGGAGATGGATTCTCAAATGCTCTCAATCCCACTCGAATTTATGTAAAGAGGAAGAGTATGTGTAAGGGAAAGTTTTAATATCTCATATGAATCATGGTTTATTTTATATAGGCTGTTATGACTCTCTCCAAAACAGCTCCCAAATCGTTATTTCGACCCTTGGGGAAAAGCCACCGAATCTTCTCCCAATGCAATTAAAATGAGTAAAATGGATTCCAATGCTTAAGTACTGAACATGAAACTTGTAATAAAAATTAATTACATTCCATTAATCATACATTTATCAAATATACATTCCTCCATTCTAAATAATCAACATTACCATGGCATATATCAAAATAGAGTGGAAATGGTCATTGTTTGCTCATTAAAAATCAATTTGGCATACAACTCTTGGGTATTTTGACTTGAAAATTTCTGAGAATTAATAACAGAAAATATTGAGCTTATTACAAACATAAATTTACAATGAATTTCTCTCCCAATTCGAAATCAACATCATTACAATGGTTCACAACAAGATAGTGGGGAAATGGCACTATTTCTTCATTGTTCAACATTTTTATATGAAATATTTTGGGTATTTCGACCTGAGAGTATTATGAAATTTGAATACAAATAATTTACATCAGAACATAAAATAATGGGGCATTATAATCCCCCCCAAATAAATCAATAGCTCACCCAAAGTGAATCCCTCCATGAGCAAGAATATGTCATAAAACTTGGAAATGGTTGAGAGAAAGTGCTGCAATAGAAGGAACCATGTAGCTTACACCTGAAATTAAAACTCCATTAAAATTCCATGAAATACCTGAGTGGCCTCTCCAAACACCAACTTTTATGGGAATCTTTCACCCTCGAAATTGGCTAAGGCAAGAAAACTAGTCATCCACTAGCTCTCACAATTCACAAATGACAATTTCTCAAATGAGAAAAATCCATTCTCTTGGTTTATTCCTGTATTTTATAAAAATCCTTATCCTTATAATGTTACCAATCCATCCACAAACTCAATCCAATTCTAATTTGGGTGTGGGCTCAAGATTTTCCATGTGTCCTCCCTTTCCCAGCCTTCCATCTTCCTCCAATTTGAGTAGGAACCCATTGAGCTTCCCCAACTCACATGAGCGCCCTCTTGGATGCTCTATTTATACCTGACATGTAATATATGTCAAATTTAAGCCTTCATATATGATTTTTTCTATATTTTTCATAGCATCTTCATCAATGTTGTCATAGAGCTAGGGAATCTAGTCCAAGTGTCTCACTAGCTCCAAAATGCCTCTTCCTCTTCCATGGGAGTTATTCTTCCACTCCGATTCAACCTGAATTGATTCATTCCAAGTATATTGACCTTAAAACTCATCCCAAGACCATTTTTATTCTTATGGATTCGAAATTACAAGAGGAGGATGCCATGTGGCATAGAAAATATAGCTTGTGTGGGTCCCACATTCTCCATGTGTCTTCATGATCAATTGCCACTTTTATTTTCCCTTGTATTTATTTATTTAGCTACATTATTAAATATTTATGACATTATAATGTTCAAACATCATTTATTTTCCCCCTTATTCCAAATCCAAAAGCTTCCACCCCTAACCTAGGAAACTAGTAATTTTCCTCATTGACAATTATTTGACCTTTAGCATCAATTTCAAAAACTCTCATGAATATGGAAAATTTGATTAGGCCATTGTGAACCAATGAAAAATTTGGAACATGACAAATACACCCTTCCCAATATTGCTTTTCCTCAAGCAATTTCAAACATGGGTGTTGAAGAACCTGCTTTCTATATGATTATTTGAAGTTGCCACTAAGTTTCCCAACTTTGAGTCTTTAAGATTCCATGAATATTTTAGAGAGGAACCACCATGCTTGCTGCTGCACTTCTCTGATTAAAATCACTTTATTAAGTGGTTAATCCATCTCCCATACTTCTTGTTTCCCAAAATATTTGAAATCAATGGGACTAAAAACTATCCCAGTGTCCCATTGCTTGTATTGCACTCCAACAATTAAGAGTGCTCTCCAACCCATACCATTAGGAAAGATAATTCCGGGATCCCATTTTCTTGTATGCATTCTTCAAAACATCATGAGTACATAATATATATCATCAAAGTACATAACAACATTTTAAAAATTTACATCAAGGAGGTGCCTCATCAAAAAATCATGAAAGTGCTTTTACCTCCAAGTAAGTAGACCGCCATTTTCCAAGTGCATACAAGCTTCAAGTGACCATTCAAATCTACTCCAATGGCATAGGTTAGTATCCCATGTCCTATAATGTTTCTCCAAAAGGATTTGATATGCATCAAAATTTTCATCCATGTATTCTTTCATCCAAGAAGTGAATGAAGAATCTCCATTGAAATCTGAACCAAATAATGAGCAAAAAAAACGAGACTTCAAATGATTCAAAGAAGTCTCACCCATACATCCATGAATGAGAGAATCATAAATATATAACAAATTATGTGGTTGGAAACAAAAAATTTCTCCAATCATAAATCTATTCACCCCAGTTTTGGATGAAGTTCCTCCAACATCAAATGAACCAAGTGTTGAGCAAGAAAAACCATGAGTCTTCAAGTGACACAAATGAAAATCAGATGTGCATCCATTTTGATGTGCACCATCATAAATTGACAACGGATGTTGCTGAAAATGTGAATAATAATGTGCTCCAACCATGTCATCATAAAAAGTAAATCTAGGAGTTTCATACTCCTCATGTGGCATCATCAAAAAGAACCCTTTCACCCATACTTCATTGAGACTAATGCTGCAAAACATGGAATTTTAGGATGTATGAGAATGAACTAACTCACCAAAATGATAAAAAAGTGCAAAATTTTCATCATGGGAAGGATCTATATGGGTAGTATCATGAAGCTCCTTCAAAAGTGTGAAACCTTTGTCATAGATTGGTTCCAATGTAGAGTAATCGTGCTCTTCTTTAAAAATTGTATAACCTTCATCAAGAGACAATTCAAGTCCCGCTTCCACCACATCAAGTGTTTGGATCTCTTAAATTTCATCTTCAAACACATCAAGCACATTCAAATTTACACATTTCTCATGATACACCATGTCATCAAAATCCTCCAAACAATCTACCATTTAACAATCTGAAACATGGAGGAAAAACAAGTATCTTGCAACTTTTCAAGAAGTTTCTCATTTTGAATTGTGAGATTATGATTATCCTCATTATTCTTCAAGTATGCATCATGTAATAATTCATTAAACTCAAAAAAATGGTTTCTATAAAAAAATCAAAGACATGAAATTACCTTTGATGTGGCACATTGCTCTTTGAATCTTCTCCATGTCTTCAAGGAAGGATGTTTCCTCCAATGAAGTAGCTCTCCAACAAGAATTTGACACTAATGCTTGAGTGTCATGGTGTATTCTAAGGGACTCTTGTATATTATTTTCATTCATATTTAAGGACCCTTCAAGAAAATGAGGCTCTTGCAAAGGAACCTCCTCATCTTCTTCCTTCTTGCTTGGACCAACTTCATGAAGCTCAAGTGGTGATGGGGAAGTTGATCTTATTTCTTCTTCAATTGCTACAAGGTATTCATTTTCATGTTTAATGGAATTTTGGCTTGCAGTAACACTTTCAAATATGATCTCTATGTCACCAACATAGAGTTTTGAGCACCCATTAGTAGGTACTCTTTCATAGTTCAATGATCCATCAATAGATTCTCTTTGATTTGCACAACCCCCATCAGTAAGGATTGTGTGATGGTGTTCACTTTTCTATTTATGCTCTTCTCTGCAATCACCTTTAGTTAATTTATTATCCACTTCATGATTCTCTATTTCTTTCTGTAATGGTGTATCTAGGCTCTTTCCACAAGTAGGCTGATTTTTTCTCATTTCATGCTCTTCCAAACTTGTGGATTTCTGATTGTCCCTTAATGAATTCACATTTTCCTTCTTGTTACTAGATCCATTATTGACAAGATATTCTTGTAAATAATACCACTCATGAATATCCCCTCTCAAATTTTGATACTTCTGGACACATGCTCCAATATCTATGGTTGTAATTTCTGTAATTGTTGGTCGGGGAGGAAGGAAAGTGGGAATTGTGGTTCTATTGTGAATCCAAGACATGTATGAAAATTTTTATTCAATGTATGGTATTAATGAGCAGGTTCCAATACCATGCTCTGATACTAGTGTCCTTAATGAAAATTCTCAATAAAGGCAGAATTTTGGAAAAATTGTCTTGACTAGTTTTGACCAAGGGGGATTCGAATGGCTCAAGAGGGTCTCGAATTTGGTAGGAAATGATGTGGGAAGTATTAGTACTATTAAAGAGACTCTATTTTATCTTTTTTACATTTCATATACATCTAAAACTTTAATTTTTCATGATGGTAAAAAGGGAAAAATTACTAGCAATTTATGATGCAATTCCCCCTATGGTAATGGAAGAAATGGCTCTCCAACTCCTATTCAAACCTCCCAAATTTCAGAAAATATTATGGGGAATGTAAATATACTTCATTTAATTTCATTTTTTGTGGTTAATATTTCTGAAACTTATTTTTAAATCTTCATATACGAATGCACAATTTCAGTGATATTTGCTTAAGGGAAATGACACTTAAAAGCTCAACTTCGACTCATAAATGGTGCATATAATGGTTCAGAACAGATAAATATGAATATATATCATTGAAATAATTTCCATATCTCACTAAAATCACATAAAATTGATCCAATTCGCAATATACATCAGATGCAAAATCTCCATCGAAAGGGAAAGTCATCACATGGAAACTAGTCACAATAAAGCTTGGAAATGTGGACATTTGCACATGTATTTCTTCTGATTTCGACTTACAGAGAATATGTAGATGATATTAAATATACATAAATCATAAATAAAATATTTTGCATCAACCATAATCATCAAGGCACAAGAATCATTCCAACAAGTGTGCCATCAAAGGAGAGTGTGGGGAAATGGTCATTGATTGCTCATTAAAAGTCAATTTGACATACAAATATTGGGTATTTCGACTTGAAAATTTATGAGAATGAAGAATAAAGAATATTTAAATTATTAAAATCATAAATATACCAGGATAATCTCTCCCACAAAGTACAATAGCTCACCTAAGGCCCAATCCCTCCATGAGCATGAATATGCAATGAAAATTGGAAATGGTTGAGATGAAGTTTTACAATAGAAGAACCCACGAGATTCCCTGTAGATTACACATGAAATTAAAACTAAATTAAATCTCCATAAAATACCTGATTTTCATCTCCAAGAACCAACTTGGATGGGAATATTTCACCCTCGAAATTGGCTAAAGCAAGAAAACTAGTCATCCACTAGCTCTCACAATTCACAAATGACAATTTCTCAAATGATAAAAAGCCATTGTATTGGTTGATTCCTGTATTTTATAAAAATTATTAGCCTTATAAGGTTACCAATCCATCCACAAACTCAATCCAATTTGAATTTTGGTGTGGGCTCAATATTTGCCATGTGTCCTCCCTTTCCTGGCTTTCCATCTTCCCCCAATTTGAGTAGGAACCCATTGAGCTTCCCCAAATCACATGAGTGCCTTATTGGATGCCCTATTTATACCTGACATGTCATATATGTCATATTTAAGCCTTCATACCTGATTTTTTTTATAGGTTTCATAGAATCTTCATCATTGTTGTCATGGAGCTATGGAATCTAGTCCAAGTGTCTCACTAGCTCCAAAATGCCTCTTCCTCTTCCATGGAGTTTACTCTTCCACTCAAATTCTACTTGAATTGATTCATTCCAAGTATATTGACCTTACAAATCATCCCAAGACCCTTGGGATTCTTATGGATTCGAAGTGACAAGAGGAGGATGCCATGTGGCATAGAAAATCTAGCTTGTGTGGGTCCCACATTCTCCATGTGTCTTCATGATCAATTGCGACTTTGATTTTCCATTGTATTTATTTATTTAGATACTTTATTAAATATTTATTCCATTCTAATGTTAAAACATCATTTATTTTCCCCATTATTCCAAATCCCAAATCTTCCACCCCCAACCTAGGAAACTAGTAATTTTCCTCCTTGACAAATATTTGACCTTTAGCATCAATTTGACAAATTCTCATGAATATGGAAAAGGTGATTAGGCCATTGTGAACCAATGCAAAATTTGGGACATGAAAACATTGTTTTCCTAATGACAAGTTCGGTCAATGACACTTGTTGTATGAGGACAAGGAGCGTTGGTGCCTCCTGCAAGTGCACAAGGAGTGTCAACGCTGTCAAAAGGGAAAAAAGAGAAGATTTCAAGAACCTTGTAGATGAAATTCCTTGTGGAGGCTTATCCCAACTTCCTGGAGTAGGTGGAATTCGTACCCCTAGCCTCTAGGGACGATCCCTCACCTTCCTCTCTAAGATTCTCGACCCCTTTGTGCCCTCTTTGGCCTATATATACAAGCTTCATGGAACATGACAGAGGTGAACCAAGAGAGCACCTTTATGTTTTCAAAATCATTATTGGTATAAGAGGAAAAGAGTGTGGCTATGAGCGGGATTTTTAGAGTTTGTAGAGCTTGTGGTTGTGAGTCAAAGACATTGTGAGAAAAAAGCTTCGACATCAAGGCTTTGGTTGTAGTTTTCCTCTCTTATTCTCTTAATACAAATGTGTTCCCCTTTCCCATGAATGATTTGTGTTAATATCAGTTATTCATTACTTTTATCCTTGATCATTAGTATAGATCGTTGAATTATCTTGTTTCTTTCACTATTGTATCTTGTTCCTTATATTATTTTGCATGTACAGTTGATCGTAAGAGAATCACAAGGCAATGATCACCTTCTAAGTGAGGTAAGAAATCTTGACATTCAAGTAGTTTAACAGTCTAGGGATAGGATGCATTGTTGTGAGCCTTTTGTTTTAGATCTGCCTCATGTAGACTAGGGAAACAATCTTTGTCCACATTGATTGATAATTTTTGGTAATAGTATATCTTTTAGATTGTAATTAATGTCACTTATATCCCATAAAGGTAAATTTTTGTCATTTCCATTAGCCTTCACTTGGCTTGATGAATCTTCTCCATTTCCTAGGAAACGTGATATGTTTTCTCCTACCATGAATTCATGATACTCCTCCAACCATACATGTTCTTATGGATGTGTCATACCATGCTCAGAGAGATCAAGTTGTGGTTCACTAATTTCAAAATCTCCATCATCTACTAATGTGTGAAACCTCATTTAAAGTTCTCCATCATCTGCTTATGTATGAAGCCTTTCCTCCAAGGTATTCAATTGATCCATAATGGAAATCCTTTCCTCTTCAAGCCCAACGATTGACTCATCCAAAATATCATCCAATTTTTTCTCTTGATAGGGCCCACCAGTTAAGTTCCTTAATACCATGAGCTAGGATGCCACCAACTTCCAAAGGCAAACCCTCTAAATATATTTCTTTGATTTCATTCTCGCCTAATGCAATCAAAATGTTTTCTCGGGATTGCGCCTCTTCCAGAGATTCTAAGGAGTGATCCACTTCTATAGATTCATGAACCAGCATGGTACCATGAAATGTGCATATTATTCTTGCACATTGATCTAGGAACAAATAATCAATCTCATCAAGAAATAATCAACAAATAACTCATGAAATGGTGTTAATCAGAACCATAATGGTTTCCTCTCTATGTATATTCAATAAACAATGAATAATTACAATTACAATGTCAAGCAATAGCTTGAATCAATGAGGAATTCGAATACCTAAGGAGGCCATTCGAAATCAATGAGTGAGTCTGGCTTAACTAACTGTCAGCCATTGGTTCACACTCTGTTAACCACTTGACCAAAACCCTAATTGACTCACCAAACCCTAACTGAATTCAAAGTGCAATAAATGACTGAATCTCAACTAAAAGAGATCAAACACATGTCATAGCAAGCCAACCATCAAGTGCTAGTGCTTCAATGACTTCAATGAACCCCGATGAGGTTAACTAAAGCTGAACTGATCATCAGAAGTTGGTGGAGGCGCCCCTGTTGACTCCAGATCATTAAATAATAATAAATAATCATTAAATAATATATTTAATGAGAGGAGGTGCCTTAACTGATTGGTTGAACTGATTGTAACCACCAGTTAGCAATTAGGTGCATTAATATCACTCAGATCACCCCCGAAGTGCTCCAGTTAGCCTCCTTGACTGTAGGAGAAGGATAAGTTAGCCTCCTTGACTGTAGGTAGGTGTGGGTGTGACTGGATGTTTTCAATTAATGCTCCACTGATGTCAATTAATGTCAATTATACTTAGGATAGTGGTTTAACTAGGCCAATTTGACCAAAAAGAGTGTGTATGGTGGTAAATGTCTCCAACACCCCCCCTTCAGCTATACTCAGGAAGAGTTAGAAAACATAGATGCATAAAAATTCTAGGGCCCCGACAACAAAGGCCATAGGTCACCCTGTACAATAAAGTAACTGCTTAATATAACCAAGGAAACGGGGAAAACCTCATGGGAAAAATACCCCCCCTCAAACTAAGCAGTAAATCAAGAATTGGTTCTTCTATGTAGCAACATCCTGAGACTGTGCATGTGAACCTATGAATCCAAACTAAATGAATATGTCTGGAGGAATATTCCACTTTGGAAGAAGAGCAATGCACTCAACTGAATCAGAAATATAAATAGATGCACGGTGAAAACTAGACCCATGTAGAGCGACTGAAATCATCTGAAGAAAGAGTAAAGGTTCTTGAGGATTCGAACCATGTGTGGAACACTCAATAAACTGATATGTTGCAGCCTTGAACAGCAAACCATGAGTGGTAAAATGAGCCCCAAGTTTTAGGAGCAAGTGTCCAAGCGGATGCAGAATGTCTTCCTCTTTACTAGTTCTGTGAGGAGATGAGCATGTGACCAAAGGTAGAGAAGCCCTAGGACTCTGAAGAGCGAATGCTTGAGCTCCATAATCTGATATAGCTTCAGAAATATCTAATGATTCACAAAATAAAATATCATCAACCTCATAAGAGGAAGCTAACACCAAATCCCCAACAGCAAAATTGAAGAAGAACTGCGGTACTTGATTTTTCACACCGGAATTGGTGAGAGCAGCTACAAGCATGACTGAAAGCTCTTGGATTTTAAAATATGAACCAAATAATATCAGATCAGAAATTAAATCAGATCTAAATAATTTCACAACAAATACAAAAACGTGAAATGAAATCAAATCCCCATCAGCAGTTTCGAAGGAGACTTGCGGTACTTGTTTCTTCACACCGTTGATGAGAACAGCTACAAGCTGTACTGAAGGTTTATGAACCTAAAATTTTGAACCAATAAATATCATATAAGATCCAAATAATATCATATCAGATTCAATAAGGTTCATATCAGATCCAAAATTATGGTCAACCGAGACGGTGGATGCACAGTTGTCTTTTTCTTCAAAATTCTGAATTTTGGTGCATGCAATCCTGCAGGATTTTGCTGGAAGATATATATCATGGGGAGTGAATGTGTCACTCTTATAATCTGATATTTCTTCCAAAATATCCAATTTTTTACATATTTTCACACCAGCAGCAACATTAGGGGGAGAAAAATCAAATTTCTCTTCACTTTCGGAAGCAATTACTGGTAAATTTTGCACAGAATTCAAAGAAAATCACCGGTGAATGTTTGCATGGAAGTGCAGCAGTATTTTTCTTCAATATCAGAGATTTGAATGTCTTCTTCTGTTTCAGAAATATGAGGAGATGAGATATCAAAGATATCATGAACTTCTAGAGCATCAGGAGAAGGAGTCACTGCATGGAGACTTTCTTCAATTCGAATTGAATGTGTAGAAGATTCTGCTTCATCTTCATCTTGAACAACTCCATCAGAGAGAGTAGAGGCTGAGAATTTTGAGTAAATAACTCTTGTGGTGCTGGATGTGATCTCCAAAGTGCTATTATGATCCTCATTGTGCTTGCCAAAGGTTCTGTCCAATTTTGTCCAGAGATCCTTTGGGTATTCAGCAGAACCAATAAGGTAGCGCAAGCTAGGAGAAAGGGCCAGACATATTGCTCCAAAATCTCTGTCACTATCATTTAGCCAATCATTCTCATTCTCATAAGACTCTTTTCCAATTCCAATAGACACCTCATAGAGACCTCGTCTCTTCAGAGATGCAATCATCTTCAACTTCCATTCCGAATAGCTTGTGAATGGGGTGAGAAGAGGGATTGATGAGTCCATTAGAAGTTGTACCTGTTAAAACCTGCAAATCAAAACGAAAAAGGGAACCGTAAGGTCATACAGCCTGCACATTTTAGGCTTTCATAACACCCAGCATAATCAATCAATCAAGCTTGATCAACAAGTTCTTTACTTGGGGTATTAAGTGGTAAGCCTTGGCTTCTGATGCAGTGCTGAATTTTTGAGCTATTGCTCAAATTTCATGCAGAAATCTATCAAAAATATTGTTTTTGAGAGATAGAGCTTCATCCCGCCGTAAGCTCTGATACCATGTTATTCTTTCACATTGATCTAGGAACAAATAATCAATCTCATCAAGAAATAATCAACAAATAACTCATGAAATGGTGTTAATCGGAACCAGAATGGTTTCCTCTCTATGTATATTCAATAAACAATGAATAATTACAATTACAATGTCAAGCAATAGCTTGAATCAATGAGGAATTCGAATACCTAAGGAGGCCATTTGAAATCAATGAGTGAGTCTGGATTAACTGACTGTCAGCCATTGGTTCACACTCTGTTAACCACTTGACCAAAACCCTAATTGACTCACCAAACCCTAACTGAAGTTGGAGTGCAATAAATGACTGAATCTCAATTGAAAGAGATCAAACACATGTCATAGCAAGCCAACCATCAAGTTCTAGTGCTTCAATGACTTCAATGAACCCCGATGAGGTTAACTGAAGCTGAACTGATCATCAGAATTTGGTGGAGGTGCCCTTGTTGACTCCAAATCATTAAATAATATATTCAATGAGAGGAGGCACATTAACTGACTGGTTGAATGGATTGTAACCACCAGTTAGCAATTAGGTGCATTAATATCACTTAGATCACCCCCAGAGTGCTCCAGTTAGCCTCCTTGACTGTAGGAGAAGGCTAAGTTAGCCTCCTTGACTGTAGGTAGGCATGGGTGTGACTGGATGTTGTCAATTAATGCTCCACTGATGTCAATTAATGTCAATTATACTTAGGATAGTGGTTTAACTAGGCCAATTTGACCAAAAAGAGTGTGTATGGTGGTAAATGTCTCCAACAGTGCACTCTTTTCCTACCTGGTGAGCCACTAAATAAGTTCCTTGTCAATCTGGCCTCAATGCAAGAGTATTAAAATAGGACATATCATCAACAAAAGTATTGGGAATTTTCGCCCCATACCTAGTTTCTGATTTGGCTTTCATCATGACATGGTCCTCTCCTAGCAATTACTCTAGTGTGGTCTAGGGTTCAATCCCCTCAACATTTTTTTGAATTTTTTATCCAAAATTAAATCTTTG
This sequence comes from Pseudotsuga menziesii, assembly GCA_001517045.1. Classification (NCBI taxonomy): domain Eukaryota; kingdom Viridiplantae; phylum Streptophyta; class Pinopsida; order Pinales; family Pinaceae; genus Pseudotsuga; species Pseudotsuga menziesii. The sequence continues at coordinate 276,464 of LPNX010481947.1, forward strand.
TGAGTTTCATCTTTATTTTCTAAGACAAATTTAGCACGAGAAGGATCAAAACAAATATCATCCATTGGACCTACACTTGTTAGAAATGTCAAAGTCAATATGTTATGATGAGTAGGCAATGAAAGAAAAGGGGTGTAAGGAGTTACCTGTATCAATTGAAACAAACTAAGGCTTATATGTATGATCTTTGAGTGTGAGGCAGCTTTTAGGAATTCCAAGTGTTGTTGCTTCTACAAAAATCATGTTCTATCAAAGGATGCCATAACAAAACAATGAACATGTTTATGAAAGTAGCAAATTTAAACAAGTTCCTTACCCTGGGTCACGTGCAACAGTCAAGAGAGTACAACTTGAAAGTTGTAACAAGTCTCCAAAAGTGTCTTTTCATTCCAATCCCCGGATATAAACTAAAATGTTTAAGAAATAATCTATGCTGAAATTTCTACTTTTGGGAAATACCCCCAAGACCAAACAAACACTGCTTTTATTCATAATTGAGGACATGTACACTTGTTTCCAAGCAATCAAGAATTTCATTTCTGTGACAATCTGACATTGGATTTGTTTTTTATTTTATGTTATTAGTATTTTACCAAAGAGGGTGGGATTTGTTGAAAAAAGGGTTTTAAGCAGATAAGTAAAAATTGTATTTTACAATACTAGTATTGAAAACAAAATAGTACGGTAGAGAAGTTTAGATATGATAAAGTAAAAGATAATTTTCATTTTTTTTAACTTTAACACTTTCAAATATGACTAAGTTAAAATTAAAGCACACATTAAACAAATGTAAACATATAATCATCAAATTAGCAACAAAATTAAGAGTAATTAGACAAAACTGTAGTAGCATTAACAAATCTAACATGCAACACAAAAAAGAACAAGTCTTATAACTTACTTGGTGAATTGGGACTTTCCTTATATTCAGAAATTTAGCTTTCAGAACATTGTATGCCTCTTACAGGAAAGTCAACAAATGAAACAAAAGTGACCCTTACATGAGGGTTTGTACATACCTAAGAGAGAGAGATTAAAAAAAGATATAGTATATGTTTAAACAAGTAGAATATTAGGTACATCAAGCAATATCAACATCCAAACTTTAAGCAAGATAGTAAAAGGGTGAAAGACACCTCACAACATTTCTATTTAAACAAGGACATCCTCAAAACACAATCCAAATAGAAGTGGTAGCCATAACAGCCCTTAAACAATGCAGTGGCAATCACCTTCAACTAATAACCCATGTCAAGTGAACAACAGTAGACTTGGAATCTTCTCTATCAGGTCTTGGTGGTCACTATAGGCCATATTAGAACTTAGACCAATAGTGGTAGGACTCAACCAATAGGTTCCTACTCATCATTAACAACAACAACCACAAAATAAACCTTTTCCCTCTGAGAACAATTAAACAATGAACAAAAGGGTTCACATAAGTCTCGGATGCCCTCAAGGTAGTAAATCTAGGAAATGGAAGTCGCAAGATGGAAGATAAAACCCTCAAAACAATGCTCACAGGAACCTAGAAGCATTACACAATAAATGGCAGTTCTACAAACTATTCCATTTGCATTATGCATAGGAAGGCCCAAATTTGAAGTGCCTGAAGGGATTTTGATCAGTACTAACAGAACATCCTTGGACTTCAAACAATCTGTATTATAGAGAGACCCTTATCCTCATAACTGGAATTTGCAGGTGTAAAAATCAATTATATATGGAGATGAAATGGTGGCAACGCCATTGGAGAAGGGTTTGGGTTAGCTGACACAATGACCTAAACCCTCAAACATGCCAGGTCTTACACCTAAATTTTGTACCAATTCTGCAATCTTTCAAAAACCCTGGTCAAAACCTCTTTTGGGGCCTTACTGCTCATTCCTAGTTAGTTTGGTGTACTTTTCCTTCTATGACAGAGCATCATTCGGATCTAAAACTTGTTGACCACTAGCATAAGGCATCGGTGGCGTCCTTTCCTTCACTAAAAGGTGCACCCACGCACTTACCCCTATTACGAGCGTTAACAAGCTTAGAAAGGAAAAAATAGAAGTTTTGAGAAGCTTCCAAGAAAACATTCTCATGGAGGATGATCCTATCTGCTTGGGAGAGCTGGCACTCGACCTCCTATCCCATAGGGATCATTCCCTATCCTCTTCCCAAAATATCTCAACTCATTTGGGCTTCCCTTGGTGTGTAAAAGAAATCTTCATGGATCATGTGAAGGGATACCAAGAAGAGCATCCTTATGTTGTTGGATTAAATTCTAGTATAAAGGAAATTTGAGAGAGTGTTGTAAGCAAGAGTTGGTAATTGTTGATAATAGGTGTTGAGTGCGTCGAATATATTGTAAAGTAAGGGCCTATTGACATCAAGGATTTGGTTGTAGATTTATATTTCATCTTTAATACAAAAGTGTTTCCCTTTACCATACATGGTTTATGTTAATATTGATCATTTATTATTAGTCTCCTTGATCACTAATATAGATTATTGATTTATCATGGTACTCTCATCCCTTGTCTTCTCTTTGTATTTTGTAGACAGATCTCAAGACATTTTGGAGGTCCTGATAGGAAGGATAGTGTGGATAGAAACAAATGAGGAAACCCTTGCGGAGCTACCAGCTAAAGATCAACATAGTTTAAAGCAGGATTATGACTTATTGGAGTTTGCAATAAATACTACGAAATAATTCAAGAAGACTGTAAAGAAAACAAAAGGATTATGTGTTGAATACTACAGAAGAGTGTTGGTCACATACAATAGATGCCAGGTTTCTGCAGAAAAAAGATTGGATATGATACCAGAGCATGATATGTTCATAGAACATATACATAATAGGTATCAGGAATATGAGCAGGAGATCCAACAAGTCAAGGATTTAGATGAGCAGATTCTGAAGAATGCAGTAGCTCATTCAATAGTAAGTATCCACTTACTAGAAGACTAGCTGCGCCTGATTCTGGCGAGAATAGTAGTTAAGAATCAGGCTGCTAAGTATGAGATAAACATTCGTTTTCTTGAACCCTTTGATTTTGAAGGCATAGCAGTAGAGGCCCAGGCATGGAAAAAGTTCATAAATGACCAAGCGGGCCCCTCTTCATAAAAGTGTTCTCTTAAATTTTGATTTCAAATGTAATATATTGTATAAATTATGAGCACTCACTACAAGACAAAATTTTGGGATCGAAAGGTTGGGGAAGCCCAAGAGTCATTTGGGGGAAACCCAAAGGTTTTTCTTTTTGTATAAATATAGGAGAGTTAGATGTAGAACAGAATTCTTTCCCAAGCAATTTTTGAGAGATATTGTAAGAAGAACTACTTCCTTTTGCAATAAATAATTACAAGTTTCTACTAGAGAAAGTTTGGTGGAATGTTTCAAATGTTTTGCTATGGATCAGTTGAATGTGAACTATTTTGTTTTCAGCTTATGTCCATTAACTATGAGATCATTCTAACTCATTCACCATCGAAGGTTTGTTTTTTAACAGAGAAGGCTCTTTCACACAGGTTTCCAACAGCCACCATGAAGCAGCTAGGGATACACATGATACTGCGCGGGAATAACCACACCACATATCTGTAGAAAGTATAGATGGAACATCTGAAGCTTAAAAATCTCTCTCCAGATTTGGCATACATTTCCATGTTTAATTTTGTTGTTTGAATATTTATCTTACTGGTGGAAGCTCTAAAATAATCAACATGGGAAGAAAGTTCTCTTCAAAATCCAATAACAGTTCACATATTACACATTTTGGAAGAGGAATAAGAATAAAATTTCAATAGGGGTGAGTAGGAATAGTAGATCATAGAAGAAGAGAGTGTGGTAGGGTCAATACAAAGGGGTAGGGTTACGCGTTTAAGGTGGGTTTTAGCACATAGGACCAACATGTAAGGGTCAACACAAGACAAATCCTAAACACCATAAATCAAGGGTGGATAAACACCTATCAAACGATAAGATTAAGGATGTAATAACTAGGTGGGCATAAAACCCATTTTATCTCTCTCTCAAATGTACAAGTGTTTAATACACTAACTAAAACTTCTATCATCACCATATAAGGAAGGTCCAAATTAAATGATAGATTGATAGTATGAAGTGTCACAATGATGATATGGTAGAATTTATTTTGCGAACAACATATAAATGATTTTTCATTTATAAAAAATGGTCAACATACCTATTTGCTAAGTTTTGAAATTTCTTTAAATGAAAAAAAATTCCTATGTTTCACAGAGTAAGTTAGCAAACGAAGACCTTACCTAAGCTAAATCTCATTTTTTGTACTTTAAAGCTAACTTTCATTTGTATTATAACTTTTGAGACTCATAAAGTATTTTTATAGTCATATAAAAAAGACCGAAATGTTGAAAAATGATATGACATTAATTACAATGCTAGTACATCATGAGTTGAATATGTCCCAATGCTATGAATTGAGATTATGATGCAAAACATGAACTCAATAGTTGTTTATCTTCTGACTTGTTGACAAATTTATTTGATAAATAGAACTTCATAAACACCTCTAACTGTAAAAGGTGAGATAATAAAGACATGTCTATATATATATTATAGATATGAATATATATATAATGGTCAGTTGATTTCAATGCCACGACCAAAAAGGAAAGTAGATACATACCAATAAATCACCATAGATCTTACATTCAAAATTATTTTTCCATAGTTATTTACAATTAGTTCAACAAAAGATGCAAGTTAATATGCCTTGAAAAAAGACTTTTTTTTGCATATCATCCCTTGCATCAAAGTCAATATCGAGAAAGTTAATGCTTTCTTTTAGAAACTTGCCTTTCTAGTTGTGGAATTGAAATCAAGTGAACATTTTATATCTTTATATCTATAATATATATGTAGAATTTTCAACATGTCTTTGAATGGCCAGACATAGACAATAATTATAGTATATTAAAAAATCGTTTATATTATATTATATGGAATCATCCTCATAAAGTATATCAATGGAAAGAAAGGAAACAGAAGAAAGACATGCCTATATATATTATAGAAATGAAGATAGACAATGGTTGTTGGATTTCAATCCACGAGTACAAAGGAAAGTTTAGAAATAGCAAGAAAGAACTACAAATTGTATATGCAAATATATTCTTGCATTGTGATGTACAATGTAGTTCAACAGAAGATGTAATTTATTATGCCTTGAAAAAAGTTGTTTTTTTCCAACTTGACCCTTGCATCAAAGTTATGGTGAATAAAAAGAATACTTTCTTCCGAAAACTTTGTTTTCATTGCGGCATTGAAACCCATCAATAAATGTATATCTTTATATATATAATATATAGACATACTAACCCATTGCATGTAATGTCCCCATTTGTAATAATTGCATAGCAGGACAATTCCATCAATCCTACTATTTCCCTAGGTTGGATGGATACATTTGGAATTTTAATAAGGGAGCCAATAAGTGATGTTCGGATTTCCCTCGATAGGATATTTGAAAGGTTTATACTTAGTCTTTATATATACATAAGCATAGATATCAAATCCAGCTATTTCATTAAGCCATGTTAACATTAGAGTATGAGATTTCACCACCTTGCATGCCACCATTAATCACGATTAAACTGGAGATGACTGTTAAGATTGATTGAGTTTAAAAGGAGCCATTTGTCAGGTTGATAAGCGATTATCACTTGGATCAATGAGTTGGCATGAGAACGTGGCTTATACCTCTTGATAAATCGACAACTGTAAAATATGAATGCATCGTATTAACAGTGTTAAATGCTGATAGTCATTTCCAATTAACATCGATGTACCTGTTCATTATTAGCTACTGTCTATAATCAATGGATGAAATTATGATCTATCAATCACGATGTCTATGGTTCACCAATTTAGTGGTTATCATTACTAGTCGTGGTTAAACATAGATAAACCTGCATGAATCATGATATAACTCAAAGTTGCAGCATTCAACATTGCTTAGAATTCGGCTAAAAATGACAGGTTCAGAGATCTCATGTCCGTCAAATCCAAAGCATGCGAAGTCTGCCCCATCATGTCTTTCGTGTGGGTACCTATTCCCTCTATGTTCACCTCTCCGTTCATTTCAGTTCGAATCAAGGAGAGCACAAAACAAACTATGTATCCTCTGAACCGTTATGAAATTTCTGGTTCTGAACTTATAGAAGCTAACCAGGAGGTTGCTATGCGGTTCGATAAAATGGGGTGGGGGCATTTCTTTAGAAGTTTCGATGGCCACCATGCAGATATTACTAAGTTGTTCGCCATGAATTTTAACGATGACAGGGTGCAAATTGGGGGTTTTGAGTTTATTATATACGAAGATAAGATTGCAGAAGCTACTAAGCTTCCACAGATTGGAGAACGCTGGTTTAAAGGAAGCATGGTAAATAAGAAGAATGCTTGGCTCTATTATTGCCATTGCTAGATGATTCGAAGCTGAAGATTGGCGTCCCTGTTAAATTTCTGAAGCCTGAATGGAGAGTTTATTATGAAATACTAGTAAGGTACGTGTCCTGTGACGGACGTTACTCCCATTTGCACTTATACCATTTACGATTGCTGTTGGCATTACGGGGTTACAAGCTTAATTTGCCTTTCTATTTATGGCAAAGTCTAAAGAAAATGTCACAGACTGTTAGAAATTTTAGTAATCCCAATAGGAGTCTTTTCCACCACGGGTTGATAAAAATTATATCCAATTATCTGCAAATGGAAAGTCTTGGGATAGTTTTTTAGTCGACTGTCAGTTGGGGCCGACGCAGCATTGGCCGAATCCATCCCCATGAATTCGTAAGAAACGAAAAGCCATAAATTTTGGGGTTAATAGTACTTCTGAAACTATATCAAAGGTGAAAGGATTCGAGGAAGTTAGCATACCCATAAACAATGGGATCAGTAAGAATGACGACAGGGATTCAGTTCCTTGCAATTCTAAATCAGTCTTGGATCAACCCTTATCTGGTAAAAGTGGTAGCACCCCTGCAGAATTAGAAGAGGAATTAACTAAAGGTAAAACTGATAATAATGTTGAATGTAAAAATCCATTTGAAACAAATAAACCTGATGAATATAACAGAGAATCTATGCATAGATTAGATCATCTTGCTCAGGTTTGTTATGATAAGGAAGGACTTGGTTTTGAAAACCTATCGTTTTCAAGAAGGGTTACAAGGAGCATGTACAGTACGATTTCAGGTCATAAGATTAATCAATAGGCTTCTAAGCCTGCATTCGTTAATATTGAAGATGATACCCCGTCATCTATCCCTGATACAATTAATGTAAATAATCCTACTTTCGTACAGGGTAATGATGTACAATGAGACAAGGTGGAGGTTACTCAACCAAGTGTAGACACAGGTATTGCAGACCCTGAACCATCGTCTAGTTAGTATATTGACAGCCCTATGTCTCCTCAGGTAACAAATGAAGATGAGACTCTACAGCGTACACAATATAATGTATTCCAGGATAAAATTATGGAGTTCAAGGGTAAACTGAAGCATTGTCTATCTAGTACAGCATTACTAGAAGAAGAAAATAAAACCTTTAGAAAAGAGTTGCTGGAGTGGATTGGTAGATGGAAAGAGATGAGTGCTAAGAAGAACCAGTACAAAAAATCAAAGAATTCAATCATAGGCACAAACCAGCTATTGCTTAAACGAATTAAAAAGCAAAACATTAAGATCATCAGGTTAAAGGCTAAACTAGCAGAAGCTCGAAGAGTAGTCACTCTTCAGAACAAAACTTGATGATGTTCTCATTTCTTTTGTCGCTGCAAAACAGGTAATGATCATTTTTTTTTTCGCATGCTTGTAAAATCAAAGATTTAACAGGCATGCATTTAAATTTCAAGTTTATTTTGTTACCTATGTTTTAATTGATTTTAATAAGATGCTTCAATTGAATTCAATGCAGGTAGTTTTGTCATCATTCCTCTACAGAATCTCAGGTCGTGGTAAATACATTGGCATGGATATGTGGTTGTTGGTTACGAGCTGGAGTTTCGTTAATGGATAAGAATCTTCTAAAGTACCTTGACTCAGGCTAGTCGTTTTCTGTTTTATAGTGATAGGTGTCATATAAGAGATTGGATGCTCTTTTTAGTTAGATGAATCCTATAATGTTGCATGCAACATTAATAGGAAAAACTGAATCGTAGTATTATATAAGGTAGAGATTTTGATAAACAAATGATGGAGTGTTGGAAGAAAACTTACTGGAATTGTACTTTGTTGCTGGTGTTTTGTTTATCTCTGAAGTTGAACCTTTGGATGTGAATACCACTAGACATCCACAGACTGATACCATTTCTGGTATTTTTGTTTTGGATTATTATTATATATATTTCAGCATATTATCTTCTGTCTTTATATTAACACAGTGTGCTTTGATATACTGGTGTTTAATTACAGTTTTCACTTTATCAGCTCAAGATAGTATTTTGAATGAACATTTCATTATGATTATGCTTATTAGTATTTTTACTGTAAACTTAAGTTATAATGATATACTCTTCTGTCTGTTTAAAATTGCATTTGTATGTTGACAGTGATTTTTAAATAGATATTATCTTAAATTCAAATAGTTGTCTTGATAATTAATTGTTAATCAATTTCAGAAAGTTAAAATTAATTGTTTATTTACAGTTATTTTTAGTTTATGTTGTCATATAACAGATTGACTTATTTATCATGATTCAAATATGTCTATTTGAATTATGTTTTATCCTTTCTGTTCATCTTTACTGATTAATAGTTAATATAATCTTCAAATATGCTCTCAGTTGAGATAGGACATATAGAATAGTTTAAGTTAAATTTTATTTTATTTTTTCTTTAGTAGTTGAATTAACAATTGTTAAATTGATTTTTCATACCTTGTATAAGTTTTATACTCTTAAAACAAAATCAAAGTCTTTCCTTAAGAAAGCAACCATAGGACTGTTTAGATAGTTTAATTTAATTATTTAGATAAAAATAACATTAGAATAGGTTAGATTTTGCTGGTTTTAATTTCTCCTTAAGAGACAAACTAGCTGGTAGCAGGACCATAACCTGTGAGGTTTTGTTAATCCAAACACACCGGACGCTGCTTTAAGCTGATTGTGTGGACAAAACCTCCTTATTGTCCTAGATTCAGAAAATCGGGCCAACAGGACCACACAAGCTAGAAATTTTGTGCCACATGCCATCCTCCTCTTGCAATTTCAAATCCATGGGAATCCTAACGGTTCTTGGATGAGTTATAAGGCTAATACACTTGTCCATATGCATCATAGGTATAATTTGGGAAGAAATTTAACTTACATGGGAGAGGAAGAGTCATTTTGGAGCTAGTGGGACACTTGGACTAGATTCCCTAGCTCTATGACAACAATGATGAAGATGTTATGACACCTATGACACAAATCAGATATGAAGGATAAAATATGATATGTCAGTTTGAAATAGAGCATCTAAGAGAGCTCTCATGTGATTTTGGGAAGCTCAATGGGCTCCCACTCGAATTTGGGAAGGTGGGAGGCTAGGAAAGGGAGGACACATGGAAAATCATGAGCACACACCCAAATTCGAATTGGATTTATTTTTGTGGATGGATTGGGAACCTTATAAGGCTAATTATGTTTATAAAAAACAAAAAGTGACCAATAGAATGGCATTTTATCATTTGAGAAATTGTCATTTGTGAATTGTGAGAGCTAGTGGATGACTAGTGAGGGTGAAATATTCCCATCCAATTTGGTGTTTAGAGAGGCCACTCAGGTATTTCATGGAGCTTTAATGGATTCTTATTTTAAGGTGTAAGTGAAATGGAATCATTTGGATTCTTCTATTGCAGCACTTTCTCTCCACCATTTCCAGTTTTCTTTGCATATTCATGCTCATGGAGGGATTGCGACTTGGGTGAGCCCTTGTACTATTTGGGAGAGATATTCATGATATATTTATTATTTTAATCAGTTAAATATTATATTTTATTCATTTTCAGAAATTTTCAAGTCAAAATACCCAATATTTGTATGTCAAAATGACTTTTAATGAGCAAACAATGACCATTTCCACTCAATTTTGATATATGCCATGGTAATGATTATTATTTCGAATGGATGAATTTATCTCTGATAAATTTATGATGAATGGAATTTAATTAATTTTTATTTCAGTCCCCATTTTCAGTAATTAATAATTGGAATCCATTTTACTCATTTTTATTGCATTGGGAGAAGATTTGGTGCATTTTCCCCAAGGGTCGAAATTGTGATATGGGAGCTGTTTTGGAAAGATTCATAACAGCCTGTATAAACTGAAACATGATGCATATTAGATTTTAAAAACTTCCCTTACACATCCCTTTACTCTGTTCATAAATTCGAGTGACCTTGGGATCATTTGAGAATCCATTTCCGTCAATTACCCAGGGGGAATTGGAGCCCCAATTTGCTAGTAAAGACTCCTACTTTGAAAAGAACATTAAACAAGTTTGAAGAAGTAATTGGGGGGTCATAAAAATCCCTGAAAATAATATTTAATTTATAATATCATTCATGTACCTTCTGAGAAAATTTGGGAGCATTTGGGTCAATTTGGAGATCTAGACATCAAAACTAGTTAAGGTCGAAATTGGGGAAAAAGTGAAAAAATGGTCATTTAATAAAATTAAGGGACATTAAAAGTGTTATAAGATATGATATTGGAACATTATGTGGTCTGATATTTATGAATACAGTAATTCAGGGACCACCATTAGATATTGAAACCAAAAGTGCTTTTGTTGAAGAGGAAAAAAATAAAAATAAAAATAAAAAAAGTAGGAGAAGAAGGCATTTTTTTTAGGAAACTATGACTAGGGATGAAAAGGAAACCTCATATGATGGTGAGGAGCATATAAAAATAATTAAACCTCTCTTTTATGACATAACCAAGAACATGACCCAACAACTTATGTAAGGATTCAAATTGATGGCTAGCCAACTTAGGGGTAAGCTGGCAGCAAGGGGTAGTAAAAGTTTCTATCATGGAGAGACACATAAGACGATTCATTTTGAAGAGTTTTATGATTGGTTTAATGAATTTAGGAACAATAATTCAAATCTTAATTCATTAAGGGACAATCATAAATCCACAAGTTTGGAGGAGCATGAAATGAGAAAAAATCAGCCTACTTGTGAAAAGATCCTAGATACACCATTAAAGAAAGAAACAGAGAACATAGAGATCAGATTTGAAAATGTTTCTGCAAGAAAAATTTCTAGTAAACATTAAAATGAAGACCTTGTAGCAGTTGAAGGATAAAAAATATCAACTTCCCCATCACCACTTGAGCTTCATGAAGTTGGTCCAAGCAAGAAGGAAGAGGATGAGGAGGTTCATTTGCAAGAGGTTCATTTGCAAGAGCCTCATTTTTTTGAAGGGTCCTTAAAGATGAATGAAAAGAAGATCCAAGAGGCCCTTAGAACACCCCATGAAACTCAAGCATTAGTGTCAAATTATTGTTGGAGAGCTACTTCATTGGAGGAGCCATTCTTCCATTAAGACATGGAGAAGATTCAAAGAGTAATGTGCAACATCAAAGGTAATTTCATGTCTTTGTTTTTTATAGAAAAATGTCATTGAGATTAGTGAATGGTTACATGAATACTAATTGAAGAATAATGAATATATTCATAAGCTCACAATTCAAAATAACCAACTTCTTGAAAAGTTGCAAGACACTTGTTTTTCCTCCTATGTTTCAGATTGTCAAATGGTAGATTGTTTGGCAGATTCTCATGACATGGTGGATCATGAGAAATGTGGAAATTTGAATGTGATTTATTTGTTTGGAGATGATATTTATGGGATCCAATCACTAGTTGCGGTGGAAGAGGAACTTGATTTGCCTCTTGAAGATGGGTGCACACTTTTTGAAGAAGTGCATGATTCCACTACCTTGGAACTAACCTATGGGGAAATTTTTTCAATTTTAAGGGAGGTGCATAATCCTGCCCCTATGGATCCTTCACATGATGAAAAATTTTCACTTTTTTATCATTTGGGTGAGTTGGTTATTTCTCCTATATCCTACACTTCAAAATTTTGCAGCATTCATCCTAATGAAGTATGAGTGAAAGGTTTCTTTTGTATAATGCCACATGAAGAGTATGGAATTTATATCTCCTTTTGATCATGACATGATTAGAGAACCATGTAATTTACATTTTCAGCAGCATCCTTTGTTACATTATGATTATACACATCTACATGGGTGCACCTATGATGTTAACTTGAGTCACTTGGAGACTCATGGTTTTCCTTGCTCCTTGACTAGTCCATTTGATGTTGGAGGAACTTCATCCCACACTTGGGTGAAGATGTATATGATTGAAGAAAATTATTGTTGGCAGAAACATACTATGTTATTTCATGATGATATACATATTCACGAGTGTATTGATGAGACTTCTTTGAGCCACTTGAAGCCTTCATGTTTTTTTGCTCCTTATTTGGTTCAGATTTTGGTGGAGGTTCTTCATCCACTCCTTGGATGAAAGAACACATGGCTGATTATATTGATACACATTATATTTTTTGGAGCAGAATTATGGGACATGGGATCCTAACCTATGTCATTGGGCAAGATCTGATATAATACTATATTATTGTGTGTATGGCCCACATGGTGATCTACTTACTTGGATGTACAAGCACTTTCATGATTCTTTGATGAGGTACCTTATTGATGTACATTTTTATGATGTTGTTATGTACTTTCATGATCTATATTTTGTACTCGTGATGTTTGGAAGGGTGCAATACCAGCAATGGGATCTTGGAATTTCTTTGTTTCATCTCTCTTGGGGTAGTAGTTCGATTGTTGGTTTGAGAAAGCAAACCAACCTTCAGTTGTTTGAGTTCATATTTGTAGAGCAGTGTTCATGTTTCTTATGTGGAGTACATTTTGAGAGATGGATTCAATTTTCACATGCTTGGTGTTCATGGCATCTCATCATAGAAATTTCACACCATCCATGTATCAAGATCATATGGGACCCTGGGATCACTTTTTGTCTCATTGGTTTCAAATTTGGGGGCAACAAGTAGCATTGGAGATTTATTCACCACTTGAGAAGATGATTGTAATTAGAATAGTGCAACAACAAGCATGGTGGTTCCTCTCTGATATTTTATTGGAATATTAAGCAATTAAAAGTTTGGTAACTCAATACCAAATTCAAATAATTATACCGAAGCAAAAAGGGCTGAAATTTCAGAAAATGTTTCCAAAATATGGAGTAATGAGTGCCACTACTAAAATTGCAGCTAAAGAAAATTAATGAGCAGAACCATAACAGAGCACTTGGTGCAAAGTAAGGAGTACAAAATGAGGGTTCCACTTGGGAATATGAAAGAATATTTCATCATACAAATCTTAAATTGATTGATTACAATGAATATTGGGTGGGGAGGATTGTAATGTCCCCATTTTTAATAATTGCATAGCAGGACAATTCCATCAATCCTACTATTTCCCTAGGTTGGATGGATACATTTGGGATTTTAATAAGGGAGCTAATAAGTGATGTTCAAACATTAGAATGGAATAAATATTTAATAATGGATATTATTAAATAAGTGCAAGAGAAAATTGAAGGGAAATGGAGCATGGAGACACATGGAGACTATGGGGCCCACACAAGCTATAAATTTTGTGCCACATGGCATCCTCCTCTTGCAATTTTGAATCCATGGGAAGCCTAAAGGTTCTTGGATGAGTTATAAGGATAATAAACTTGGCCATATGCATCATAGGTCAAATTTTGGAAGAAATGTAACTTACATGGGAGAGGAAGAGACATTTTGGAGCTAGTGGGACACTTGGGCTAGATTCCCTATCTCTATGACAACAATGATGAAGATGCTATGACACCTATGAAAAAAATCAGATATGAAGGATGAAATCTGGCATATATAACATGTCAAGTCAAAATATAGCATACAAGAGAGCTCTCATGTGATTTGGGGAAGCTCAATGGGCTCCTACTTGAATTTGGGGAAGGTGGAAGGCTAGGAAAGGGAGGACACATGGAAAATCATGAGCACACACCCAAATTTGGATTAGCTTGATTTTGTGGATGGATTTAGAACCTTATAAGGCTAAGGATTTTTATAAAATATAGGAAGAAACCAAGCGAATGGATTTTCATCATTTGAGAGATTGTCATTTGTGAATTGTGAGAGCTAGTGGATGACTCGTTTTCTTACCTTAGCCAATTTCGAGGGTGAAAGATTCCCATCCAAGTTCGTGTTTGGAGAGGCCACTTAGGTATTTCATGGATATTTAATGGAGTCTTATTTTCAGGTGTAATATACAGTGCAGCATGTGGATTCTTCTATTGCAGCACTTTCTCTCCACCATTTCTAGTTTTCTTTACATATTCATGCTCATGGAGGGATTGCGCCTTGGGTGAGATATTGTACTATTTGGGAGATTTATTCCTGATATATTTATGATTTTAATGAGTTCAATATTCTCTTTTATTCATTATCATAAATTTTCAATTCGAAATACCCAAGATTTGTATGTCAAAATGACTTTTAATGAGCAAACAATGACCATTTCCACTCTATTTTGATATATGCCATGGTAATATGTATCTCTGATAACTTTATGATGAATTGACTGTAATTGATGTGTATTTCAAGTCTCATGTTAATTAATTAAGCATTTAAATCCATTTTACTCATTTTTATTGAATTGGGAGAAGATTTGGTGCATTTTCCCCAAGGGTCGAAATTGTGATTTGGGAGTTGTTTTGGAAAGAGTCATAACAGCCTGTATAAACTGAACCATGATACATATGATACTTTAAAAATTTCCCTTACACATCCCCTGCCTTTTTTCATAAATTCGAGTCACTTTGGGATCATTTGAGAAGCCGTTTCCGACAATTACCCAAGGGGAATTAGAGCCCCAATCTGCCAGTAAAGACTCCTACTTTGAACAAAACATTTAAAAAAAAATCAGAATTAATTGGGGGGTCATAAAACATCCCTGAAAATCATATTTAATTTATAATATCATTCATGTACCTTATGAGAAAATTTGGGAGCATTTGGGTCAATTTGGAGGTCTAGACATCAAAACTACTTAAGGTCAAAATTGGGGAAAAAGTGGGAAAATTGGTCATTTAATAAAATTTCAAAAAGGGACATTAAATTGCATAAAATTTATGTTCAGTAAATATAATTCTTGATTTCATAGTTTATATAGATTCTATGTGCAAGAATTTAATAGTGTTTAGTATTTTTACAGAAGAGTTCAATGATTTTTATATGTTAAAAAAAATCACATCCAGATTGTTTAAATTACATCCGTGGACCACAAATAAATGACTAAAATTAAAAAATCCAAGCAATAAATCTCCCATTGTGGAAATTTTATAAATTCAAATGCACTGAAATAATAATAGAATCTTTTGCTAGCACAACTATTGTCTAAAACAATACAACATGGTGAAAGAATACCTGTGATTTTGATCAGGTGGTCAAACAATGAAATTCTAAAATTGACACTAACCATATAGAAATTCAGACAAAAAATAAATTCATTGTCCTACAAATTGTCCTAAGAGAGATTTCATATTCTTAAGTCAACATTCAGGGTTTTCTCCAAGTGATTCTTAGTTTCCTTTGATGTCCTCTTAGTGTAAAACTTAAATTGGAGAGAAAAGAGCTTCTCTCAAGTTGAAATGGATTTATAAACCCCTAAACATGAGTTGAAGCATTGGTGTGGAAAAGTTTGTAATAAATCCAAAGAGAAAAAATAAAAAATGAGAATTGTTCCACATGAATCCATGCATAGGGATGCATGTATCTATTTTCTATGTTAATGAGTTGTTCCAGTTTTAATTGTTTGAGAAAACTATGTTGGCAGCAACAATTATGAAAACTTGCACAATGAAACTCTCAAATTGACACTAAACACATAGCAATTCAAACCAGCAGTAAATCCATTGTCATAGGAATTATTCCAAGAGAGTTCTCATGAAATCTTAAGTAGCATTCATGTGGAACAGTTTGTAATAAATCCAAAGAGGAAAAATAAAATATGAGAAATGGTCCACATGAATCCATGAGGAGGGATGTGTGTATTTGTTTTCTATGTTAATGAGTTGTTCCAATTTTAATTTTTGGAGAAACCTCTGTTCAACAACAATTATGAACAACTTGCACAATGAAACCCTCAAATTGACACTAAACACATAGTTATTCAAACCAGCAATAAATCCAATGTCATAGGAATTGTCCTAAGAGAGTTTGCATGAAATATTAAGTAAGCATCCATGTGGATGTTCTAAGGTTCGTATTACTCTCTCTTTAGTTACCTCTCAATGTAATAAATAGGATTATACCCATCCATATCTAATTTAGGTAAATTAGTTATAGCCTTGTTGATACCATATTTGCCATGAAATGGTTGTATAAAATAAGCATGTATGTCAAACTAAATTGCAAGTATTATGGATAAATCCACTGTCATAGAAATTGTTCTAAGACAGTTTGCATGAAGTCTTAAGTCAACATCTATGTGGATTCTCTAAGGTTCGTATTACTCTCTATTTAGTTATCTCTCAATGTAAGAAATAGGATTAAACCCATCCATATATTATTTAAGTAAATTAGCTATAGCCTTGTTGAAACTATAGTTGCCATAAAATTGTTGTATAAAATAAGCATGTATGTCAAACTAAGTTGCAAGTATTATGGGTGAAAGGTTTGGAAAGCACACTAGAGATACATTTTAACATAACATTTTTTGGGTAAACTACATTGATAATGGAAGTGTCTTGATTGTCAAACCTTATAAATGATAGAATTTGTTTTTGAGACTTCTGAGGGTATTATGTGTCATGCAAACCTCCTCACATATTCTTGCATATTGTTTCCCAATCCATTGGGAAGAGCACTAAATGATGTTGCAAGACATCTTATTGCAGTGGTTATTTTTTACCAAGGCCAATTGATACCCTAAGTTTCTCAAAAATTGTACCAAGTTGAAGTTGTCCTTGTTTGGATTTACAAAATCCAATAAACTTGGCATGGATTTATGGTCTCCTTGTGCTTAGTGTGGTACTTCTATGTAGTAGAAGCTTCCTTACTACTATAGTTATGTGAGCAGTAAAACGAGCATGATGTTGATGGAGGTACAAAGTGACATTCAAGGAGTTATTTCCCACTACAAGAATTCCAATTACATTGATGGTAAGTAGTGTGGTAGCAACATTGGTCTACACTAAGCAGATAGCTAGTATTCCTCTTAGTGTAGGTGAGGTAAAGAAACCATTATCCTCTAATAATTCTTTCGAGTGCTTCTTCCTATAGTAAGTAAACTAATTCTTTAACAGGGTAAGTTAGTAAACGAAGACCCTTCCTGAGATCTATTTCTCTCAAATGAGAGTTAGCTTGGTTACTTGAGTTTTATTGCCTCTCTTACAAGAAGAGCGAGTCTCTTTTTCAAACATCAAAGTCTATGGATATGAGCTATGCACAGTTAGAAATACTGACAAGCATTAAATCCTATGGATTTCAACTAACACATCCCTTGCAAAGGATATCAGCTCACACATGCTCGCTATGCATTCTTTGAAATACTGACAAGTTTCAAAATCTATAACTTTAGTTTTAAGTTTAGTTTTTACGACAGAGGGAATGGAACTCATGATTTATGGAAGGTTTGGGATCCTTTTCATCTTCACAACAGAGGGAATGTGTCACAACTTACGAAACCTATGGAATCTTCTATCCATGTCTAAAATTTTGGGGCAAATCCTTATTTGATTCGGTGATATGTGGATACAATCCCTAGGGTGCAGGGATCTGGTAAGTCTTTTGAGTGCTTCATTCTATAGTAAGTAAACCAATTATTTTAAAAAGTAAGCCACAATAACAAACTATGTAAACGAATGGGGATTATTTTACCCAAACTATATGTAAAAATGCAATGCACAAATGAGGATTTCTTTCTCGCAACTTGCTATGTTGTGAATCATTTAACTAAGTGGAAAAATAACCAATCCACACAAACCAATTCTACTATTGTCACAATAAATGCAAGGTTGTTGGAGTGTCACTCTGTGATGACCTTAGTCACATGGTTTTGCTTCATGTTTGCATTTGAATTCATTGACAATGAAATTTGGATTGTATATGACACCTTCTAATGATAGGAGATAAGGACAAGAATGGTACAAGAAATAGATCCCTTATTTAGGTTGTGGGATTTAACACAATAATGCAGAGTTTGGGTTCTTTTTTTCACACATATCTAAAAACAAAAGATGAATGAGAACATGGATGGTACAAGAAATAGGTCCTTTATTCAGGTTGTGGGATTTACTCAATAATGCAAATCCATACAAGAATGGTACATGAAACAAGTCCCTTATTCAGAATGAGGGTATTATGTGTCGTATGAACCTCCTCGCATATTATTGCATCCTCCTGCCCAATCCCTTGGGAAGAGCCCTAAATGATGTTGCAGGATATCTTATTGTAGTGGAGCTTTTTTTACCAAGGCCAATTGATACCCTAAGTTTCTCAACACTTGTACCAAGTTGAAGTTGTCTTTATTTGGATTTAGAAAATCCAATAAACTTGGCATGGATTTGTTGGGTGTTATATTGTCTTAATGAATCACCAAATATTTAATTATCGACTAGGACTTGTAAACTTGGAGTTGAAACAAAATATATGCTAAGGTAGAAGGGTAACTAGGGTTTCGTATAAATATTCTAACAAACAAAAGATCGAAAGATCTTTCAAAATGAAAAACCGAGTCAAACTTCAGAAATCCAACTACTAAGTTAATTAGACTTTCAATAGATCAGAGCAATATTAATCTATACTACTCTACTCTATAAACAATACAGAAAAGATATATATAATACTAATCTAAGAAACAAGACTTGATCTAGAAATTATAAAGGCTATAAACAAATTCAGGACTCTAACTATATGGAAATAAGAGATTATATTATCTGAGGAAATATTATAGCTACTCAATCTATCTAAGAAACTCAATAATTAAACTATACATTCATTTAATAAACACTCAAATATCTAAGCTAAATTATCTAGTTCCATTCTCCTTGAGGATTCTAAGGATATGTGTTCAATATGACAGGAACTGGAGAAGGTGTATCAAAATGAATTCCAAAGGAAATCAAGAAATTGAACGGAATTAAGTCTAATTTAACTTCTACAAAGAGGTGTAAACTAAAGAGTGTCCAGTTACAAGTGATAGTAAACATTATGATTTATTCTATATCCATAAGCAACTAACTCTAGTTGAAAAGAGGTGTTATTAACAATTGATCTATTAATCAAGAAACAAGTCTATTTTAATGATTACCTTGAAGTTGGAGGTATGCTACTTTAGATAGGTAAAGAATGAAATAAATTTAAGGAAATAAATATAATCTAGAATCAAGTAGAAAACTTAATAAAGACATTTTATTTCTTAATCGAGTCTTGTTCTAAGAACCTCTTTAGTAATCACAGAATAAGGAGGACAGATCCTATGCTAGAAATGATGATCAAATCATAAATAACTAATGTACTTTTTAGAGAATAAAATTAACAAGTTTAATTCTAAAATCAATATAAATTAGAATAAGGTAAACCAGAAATGCAATTGACAAGTTCTAAAGTAGTGATCAATTAAGAAACCGGAGACAAAAGAAACACAACTCAAAAACAAACTAAAGAAAAAAGAAACGAAATATAAGAATCATTATGGAGCTTAATGGATACTTCATGTGGTTTGAAATAAGGTCCTAATTATATATAACTACTGGTTGACTACAGAAAATAACACAATTTGAAAACCAGGAAAACTGAACTTTAAACAAGTGTAAAACAAAACATGAAATATTAAAGTCCGGATAGTCTGGATGACAGTATAGAACGACAATCTGAATGACAGTATGAATGGTGAAAAACAATATAAATTGCGAAATAAACAACCTAAATGATCTCGACACCAACTGGCTTATGCATATGAGGCTATAGTGCAGAAAAAGATAGTAACTAAGCTATTTAACAATTGAAATAACATAAGAGCATTTATGCTAATCTACCTCTAAGAAGAGAAGTCATTTCCTATTGTATAATAAAACAATTTAAAAGATAAATGCAATTAACCTACAACTATAGAAGAATCAACAGAATTGAACCTAACTATGATCTAAACCTAAAACATTAAACTGATTAAACTCTAGCTAATTGCAAATATGAAATTATAGAACAAACTAAAAGAAAGACTGTAAATAACTATGCACGACCGGTCATTTGCAATTCTGGAAATTTAAACTATGTTAACAGAAACACACAAATTAAATTAACAACTGAAAATACACGTTACAGATGACAAAGTAACATCAACTTACAGGAAATCAAATTACGTACAGAAGCTGGAAACAAAAACTACTTATCTACAAAATGAAATAAGAGAAAGACACAAATGGAAGACCTCTTCTTGTTGAGGGGCCCTTCTCAGCAATCAGGGGTTGTGCTTGGATCAATCAATCACTCACAAAAACAAAGACATATATCCACAACTGAAAATAGAATTTTTATTGAACTGGAACAGAGTTTCTATGCCAATGACAACTACTAGCCTACTCTTGTCGTGAGACATCGCTTATATAGCTTTTACAATGGAGGAGAAGGTCGAACCTTTCAGTGGTTGATCACTCTAAAGATAGGAAGTATTAACTACTAAAAAAACGATTGTATAACAAATTATGACAGCACACAGGTTATCCTCCTAATCCTTTGGGCGTCGGTTCTCCTCGGGTGTGCATCTAGCGTGTTGATCTCTGTTGACGTGTGCAGATGATGTGGTGTCGGGATGAGCGAATAGGAACTCGAATATTCTAGAGAAAGGATTCTCGTACCAAGGGAGCGTGTGGCCAATAGAACCATGAAACCTTTCTTTGCTTTTAACACCCTAGAATATTCCAACCAACAAAGCCGCGAGTTGATCAGAGTGTTATAGGACGATCTGGATGCAACTGTGCATGTTTGGTGTGAATGCGTGTCTAATTGGAGGTCTGTTAAAAAACTATAGCCTACAAAACAAATCTATATACCAAGCACATTTTCAAATGTCACATAATTGTAAATAAAACAATGAAATAATGAAAATTATCCAAGACTTGTATAATATTCAATTACATTCATACCTATGTTTAATTTATGGTCTGAATGGCAAGAAATAAGCCAAAAAGTGAAAAAAGGTAATGTCGACAGAGAAAATAATCAACCAAAAATTATGCAAAAATCAGGATCAACACTCCCCCAAACTAGAGAGATGCCAGGTCCCACTGAGAAAAACAAAGAGGAAGTTAGGAAGAAGGCTGAGGTGCGGTAGCAGCTGCCTTTGACTTAGCAGAGGAAACGGGAGATTTGAATTTCAACTTCCTGGATTGTGCCTTCAGAACTCTATGCCTCTCTTAAAGAGAGTCACATGAAGAGGTTATGGCTTTATTGAGTTCTTCAACAGTCTTAACTTGAATACGTAGCTCCTTGTTTTCCTGACGAAGATCAACAATCATCTCAGCATATCTTTTATTTTAGCTTGTCGACTGTGCTACTTCTCGAGTCAGTCGATCTATTGTCTGCTAATTCAGAGTAAATGGCTCTGCAAGGCACTTGGAATATTGAGGAGGACTCAATCCTCTAGATGGTGTTTCAAGTTTTATAGAAGGGACTTGTTCCTCAGGAATCGTGCCTTGAGTAGATGGAGAAGTGGGCTCAAGAGCAAAGGCTTTGAGCAACTCGGATGAGATGCTATCCAGTGTAAACAGGGGTGAGTCAGAAACAGGTTCATCCACCTTGACCACACTATCTAGATGATTGGACTGAGGGGTAGGATAAATGGAAGTCTGAATGAGATTCACATTCTTATTCTTAGTTCAAACTTGCGGAAAAGGTAAAAATTCAGCAGCCACAGGGTCGACAGAGGTGGGTGAATGGCCATGCGGACTTGCTTCTGAATTATCTTCATCAATATGCACTACTTTAGTGCTTTTCTTTTCTTTGGGAGGGGTCTGTCCAGGTTCATGGTCACGAGTGTGCCGAGGATGCTTTCAAGCATTTAAATGAGGGTTCAAGACCTTAAATACAAAATTTTCCCAAGTATGGTTCCTCTCCTTCAACTGATGCACGATCAAGAGCTTGATAAGACTATGGTGGTACAGACTACCCATAGGATTGACCGTATTTTTCCTGACTTGGTTCAACCTCTTTTCCAAGCTCTTAAGGAAATATAATTGAAAAATTAACAAACTGTCGATTGACAAAATGTGCCAATAATCGAAAATGGAAATATTTAAACACAGTGAACTTACCTTCACAAGTTATGAGGCGAATGATAATGGCCAAAGGATTAAGGTATTTTGGATTGACCCATTCTTTGTGAAACCTTTATGTACCTGCAACATGCTGATAATCTAGCTAGAGAGCGAAATCATGGGATGACCGAAGGAGAAACATATATGTGTGCCAATGGGTACCTTCTCTAAGAAGCTTGGTAGCTACTACAATGGTCTCTTCGGTCATTGGAAAGGTGAGGTAGCCAACCCTAGCCACCTTACCATCGAACCCTTTCATGAATAACAATGAAATATCCTCATCCTATCCCTGTAGAAGGTGGAGGAACAGGTTCCACCCTACTCGAAAGAAGATCTCCCGGCATTCTTGGAACTCCAAAATCTGGAACAAGTCCTGATAACTCTCAGGATCAAGGCAATTAGGAATTTTTTAAGTAGGGGCAGAAATTCAGGGGGTTGCAGAGGATACATCAGAATGGCGTCTAGATTCCTCCAAGAAGACGAAGGTAAGTAAGGACGAGGGTAAGGATCGTGAGTTTAAAACACAATTTGTTTAGGCATCTGAACGATCGTGAGGTCATGGTTTTGCACGCTTGACCAATCACGCTATGGTTCAGTACTTTGAATTGTGTTCCCTAATCATTATTTTGTATGGTTATGAATGATTCAACCATGTCCAAAGTAAACTTTGGACAGGTTAAATGAATTATTCATTATTGAATTTATAAAACGCATTTAAAAACATAATGACTTTAATTAATAGAATGATATAACACCTAACAATTTCCGCATATGACTTGATGAGAGGGTAAGGGTAATAATGGTTGAAAAGATCCTAAAATCATATCATATCAACATGGGGCTAAACAATTCATTGGATGAGGTCGAGGTGAGTCCTAATGAAATCATAATGTTTTTATGAGCATAAGAATGACACCTAATAGTCATGGGTATGGTTTAGTGGATTAAACTCTTTTCCCATAATTAAAACTAAAAGAAATTAACACCTTGACATATTTAATCATGCTGCTACAATGTTACGGTTTCATTGGGATCATTTGGCATTCCATTCAGACCGGCATTCGACCCTTCCTACGATCCTCCATATGGACCCTCTGTACAAAAATGTGCTTTGCTGGATTTGACTACTGCTAATTATGCAGTAAATTTTCCTGGGCTTCCAGCACACAATAGAATGATGTAAACCATCTTTGTTGAACCTTAGTTGGGCTCTTCTTTATTCATCAAGGATTAACACAATCTTTTGCTACTTGCATTATCCTAAAAACATCTATAATTTTGTCAGAGATAATTGAATCTTTTCATAATAATCAAAAATTAAAGACAGTTCTAACCTTCCCCCAAACCAAAAATATGGCGTGTCCTCAAGCCATCAAAGAAAAACTGATTGATATCCAAATAGTTTAACAAATAATTCTAAAATGGTGTTATCATTTTCATAAGGAAAAGAAACACTAACTAGTAAATGGAGATGATTAAGATATGTACATTCATCAAAAAATAATAGTGCTTAGGAAGACCATATGAATATGATAGTATAATTGATGGGAAAAATGCCATAGGAAAAACCAATAATCTTTGACTCATTTTAAATATCTCTTGTCATCCAAAGAATATATAGAAAGTTCACCTAGGATTTTGTGAGATTTCCATAGTTATGGGTCCCATTTCTAGGATAATCATATCCGAGGTATTATTTGAATTAGATGATAGGGTCCAATCTCAACTTACAGCCATTCTCTAATGACAGTATAAATAATTGTCCTAAATATGTATTTTATATACTTAAGTTTTTTCAGATGAGTCATGTGTATAGTACTGCATTAACTAGATCTCCTTTACTAGATATTGCCCTGCTGCCAACAGGCCTGTTCAGTACCCCGACAGGTATATCTTGGTACCAAGCAAGCATAGCCCCACTGCCAACAAGCCTGTTTAGTACCCCAATGGGTTTACTTGCATTTGCCAAGCTTCCTTGTTTAAGATGTTATTTAACATGGACCCGCTGCCAGCGAGTCTGTTCAGTACCCCGACAGGTTTTCTTTGTATAATGAGTTTAGTATGTGGAAGTTGGTTGGTGCAAGAGCGTGTTAAGCCTGCTAAACACATAATTCAAATTTTTAGAGCAAACCTTATGAGTAACTTTATATATATATATAATAGACTCCATTATAGATCATGTCAAAAGAGAATAACTTAAAGTTGTTCCTTGACCTTAGTCTATCTTCTTCATAAAAGATCAGTAATGTTCCCCACAAGTAGAAATTTCACTTACTCTTCAGTTACCTCCAAAATATGTTTAAGATATAAGTGTTGATAATGAGTCTGGGATGAATTAGTAGCCCATAGGTGTAAGATAGAACTTTTAAAAACATCATGCTTAGAGTAGGTCTTAAGCAACTGTTCTAATGATAAATTAGCAATGTGCATGTCCGAATCAAATACCATATATAAAAGCATAAAGAAACATAAAAGAAAGTGGGTAGGAAATGATATAAAGAACACTTTAACTTTCATTATAAATTTTAGTTTTCAGTAAAAGAGAAGGAGTTAGGATGCATTATGATTTCTTAGAGCACTTCCTTTTCCACGCAATATTTAATGAGTTGTTTATAGAGATAAGGTTCTTGTAATCAAACTGCAAAACCACTTCTTAAATTATTCAAATTTATTCCCAACAAAAACATATGTACAGAGAAAAACTCATATAAAATTTATCAAAATTAGGCAAAAGAAAAGAGTCTTCCTGTTTTATTTAACAAAATTCCATAAGCTGATTATAAAACTAAATTCCCTGTATAAATGCAGTCAGCTTTTTAGAAATGACTTTTATTTATTTGAAGAAACAAAGATATATTTACATATATACATGAAGACAACCCAAAATAATTTAGGAATCGGGAGGAGGAGGAATGACTTCCTTTTCAACCAACTCCATCTCCTTTTGTTGTAAAACATTATGCACAAAATCTCGTTTAGATATTGGTTGATGGTAAAGTCTAAGTCTATGTCCATTTACAACAAAGGAATTTTGTGAACCATCAATTGTCTTAATTTCTACTGACCCATTATCGAAGGCTATAACTACCTCATATGGGCCCATCCCTTTACCTTTGAAATTTTTACCTTTAGTCGAATAGTAATTCCCAATCCCTGGTGTTAAACTGATTTTGTTTAATAAATTTATCATGCCATTTTTTTCGTTGATTGTGTATTAACATTGTTCTTTGGAGTGCATCTTGTCTAATCTCATCTGACTCATTAATATGTAAAACCCATTGTTTCTGTGCCTCTTCCAAATCCATGCCTAATTGTACAGCCATACGAAAAGTCTTAACTTGGAATTCAATAGGTAAAAGGACTTTCTTCCCATATACTAGCTCATAGGGTGTATGTCCAGTAGTGTTTCTCCTGTTATTCTATAGGCCCAAAAGGCCTCTGGGAGTCTATCTGCCCAGTCCTTATGATGTAGCTGAATGGTTTTAGTTAAGATAACTTCCAATACCTTATTGGTTGACTCTACCTGGCCATTAGCCTGTGGGTGGTAAGGTGAGGACTTGCAATGTTGAATGCCATACTTCGTGGTAAGTTCTTTCATCAATTTGGAAGTGAATTGGTTAGTGACAATTTCCCGAGGCACACCAAACCGAGTAAATATTTCTTCATATATAAATTCTACCATAGATTTCTCTATGGCTCAAAATAAGGCTTTAGCTTCGACCCATTTGGTGACACAGTCCATGCAAACCAGGATATACTTCTTTTTGCGGGACATGGGAGAGATTGGTCCTACAAAATCAAGAGCCCATTTCTCAAAAGGCTCAATCATGACCTGAGGCTGTAAGGGCATCTCGTCAGATGACGTAGGTGTACCCATTCTTTGGCAACTATCACATCCTTTAACATACCTGGCAGCATCCTTAAAAATTCTTGGCCAGTAATACCCAGAATGCAACACTTTGTATGTTGTTCGCTTGTCATAAAAGTGTCCTCTACATGGCCCATCATGGCATGCATGGAGGATTTCTGTCATCGCATCCTCCTATATGCATCGTCTAATAATAAGATCTGGGCCGATACGAAAAAGGTCATTATCAACCCAAGAGTAGTTAGAACTCTGGAATATAACTCAACGTTTCTCGTGTGGGGACAAGTGGTTTGGTAACTTCCTAGTTTCTAAATAATTATCAATGTCTACAAACCAAGGAGTTTGAACAGACACAGCAAATAAATGTTCATCAGGGAAAGTATCATCAATGGTTTTAGCACCGTCATCATGTTGGATGCGAGAGAGGAAATCCACTACTAAACTATCTCTACCAGGTCGATCAACAACGGTGATGTTAAACTCTTGTAATAGAAGAAGCCACCGGGTCACTCTACCATTGGTAATTGGTTTATTCATTAACAATATAATGTCCAAGTGGTCTGTATGCACAAAAAATTCATATCCAGTAATGTAATGGAGAAATTTGTCGATAGCATAGACTACTGCCAAAAACTCTTTTTCAGTAACAGTGTAATTTAGTTCGGTAAGAGTCAAATTTTTGCTAGCAAATTAGATGGCATAAGATTCTTGGCCTTCCTTTTGACCTAGGACCCCTCCTATGGCCATGTCAAAATCATTAGTGGATATATGGAAAGGAAGGGACCAATCGGGACCCCTAAGTATTGGTGCCACTGATAACTTAGCCTTTAAGACCTCAAAATAACTTTGACGGGATTCATTCCATCAGAATTCTACATCCTTCGTAAGCAGCTTAAACATTGGTGCAGCTATTTTAGTAAACTTTTCAATAAAACGTTGTTAGTAGCCTACATGACCCAGAAATCTCCTTACCTTTTTTTGAGTTTTTGGAGAGGCAATATTAACAATTACTTCTATTTTAGCAAGGTCTACCTTGATCCCTTGTGAAGAGACATGATGCCCCAAGACTATACCTTCTGTTAATAACATTTTACATTTTTCATGGCTAAGGGCTAGGTTTGTCTCTTGACATTGGATCAGGACCTTTTCAAGATTATCAAGAGCCTCCTGAAAGGTATTACCATTATCTATAAAATCATCCATGTACAGCTCCACGCAGTCGTATATAAGATCATAAAAAATTCCTAAGACTGCACGTTGAAAAGTGGTAGGTGCGTTACATAGGCCGAATGGAAAAAAATCTATACGCATATGTCCCCTAAGAGCAAGTAAAATTAGTCTTATCCTGATCCTCAAGTTCTATCAAGATCTAATTGTATCCACTATACCTGTCGAGAAAAGAAAAGTATTGTTTGTCGGACAGGGTATCTAGCACTTGGTCGATAAAGGGTAAGGGAAAATAGTCCTTAAGTGTAACCTTATTCAGTTCTCGGAAGTCAACACAAATATGCCATTTCCCTGTAACTTTGTTCGGAACTACCACTAGAGGAGACACCCATTTATTGTCTGAAATTGGGTAGATGAAACCAGCATTGAGAAGTTTTTGCAACTCCTCCTTAACTATGTCCTTCAAAGCAGGATTCATCCTCCTCTGAGGCTGTCTTATAGGGGATATACTTGCATCCATGTAAATATGGTGAATACAAGTATCAGGGTGTATACCCTTGATATCAGTGTACTCCCATGCAAATGTTCCAACTTAACTTCTAAGAACCTTGAGCAACTACTCTTGTTGGTTTTCGCTTAACCCCGCATTTATGTGTAGAAATTTTCTAGGCCGACCTCACAAGGTATGGTATAAGACCCTGTATGCTCCCTAATTGCAAAAACACATGGTGTATCCACAAATATTGAGAGGGACAAATTTTCCTGAAACTCATCTCCAAAAATTTGATCGAATTGAGCAAAAGACTAAGGGAAATCTATACAAGTTGTTGAAGAAACAAATTGGTTTAACACATTCTCAGTAGTCTGCTCCTGAAGTGCCCAGGAGTAGTCACTAGGAAGAGAAACGTCTTCAAAATCCTCATCCCCAAAAGAACAATATGACCACCACAATTTTTCAGTTACTGGTTGTGTTGGGGGATATAAAACAAGTCTTTGGGTAGACAACCCATTAGAAATGGTTATCTCCCCATCCCTACATCCTATAAAGGCATTAGCAGTGGCTAGCCATGGTCTCCCTGGGATAATAGGATGTCCTTTAGAAGGATCCTTTGATTCTACAACCATAAAGTCAACGAGGTATTCCCATGAAGCCACTGATACAATAATATCGTCCAACAGGTTTTACCATGGTATGGTCTACTAGTTCTAGGATTGAAAGGGTAGGTCGAAGAAACTATCCCAACTGTAAAAATTCTAAATTTGCGGTGGTCATCGTGTTAATAGAAGATCCTAGATCAATAAGTTTATTTTCTATGGAAATATTATTTACAATAACAGTTACTACTGGGCTCCCTGGATTTGTATATTTTTCAATTCTAGACTGGTCTATCATACACTCAGACATCTCTCTTATAACATGAATAATAGGGGGGTATTTATGTTTCTTACCTAGGCATTTGATACACAATTCCTTTATTACTTTGCTGTAAATTGGTATATCCTTAATAGCCTCTAATAGAGGAATTTTGACACAAATATTTTTTAGTTCATTTAAAATGTCGTATTTGGGATGAATCATAGGTTTTTCTATTGCTAATCGTTCTAGAAATGGAGGGATTCTTTGTTCCTGAGTTGGTTCTTGTCGAGGATGGGTATGCACTGGAATATTTGAAATATCCTCATCCTGTAAAATGGCATCATTCATGAATTCATTGGGGTCTTCTTCTTCTTCATTCTCCTCACGAATGATGACTGGTGACTTGAGTTTGTCATTCACAACTCTTCCATATCATAATTGGAACTCGTGCACAGGTACAGTCAAAATAACATAGGATGGAAGAGTTTGCAACTCAATGTTGTTAGGGTACACAGGGTACTCCCAAAGGACTGAACACCAAGAATAGCCGTTTCACACAAACAGATCACAGATCAATACACCAATGTTTGTCATGTGGTTAAAACCCTCGAGAGGGAAACAGTCCACGGCCCCAGCCAAATAGCTACTTGGAGCAATTTATTATGCAAAAGAAAGAAAGTTACATGAGCTTCTCATAATCGATCAACTAGCCAAGGACCCTCTATGCTCTTTAAATAGAGAACATAGACCAATCGGGTGTTAAGCCACGGATCATTGGTAGGTATGATCTAAGATAAGTTGAACCATCGGAACACTCTATGTCTAGAACATATCATGACCGTCGGATTAGAATATTTACAAATGCATACTAAAGAAACACACTTTTACCTAACGGATATATTGCACAAGTTGATCTTAACTAACTCCTAAGTGTCTAAATATCCTAACATCCCCCCTTAAGAACAACTTGGGATAGGATTGAAGGATTTACAAAAGTGACACAATTAGGAGAAGGAAGGAGGCATTAGAGCCTATCCCCCCTTAAGGACACATTCCTGAACTCCTAACATAGACCAAAGTTTAGAAAACTTTGCTTCTGTAAGAGACTTGGTGAAGATGTCTGCAACTTAATCATCTGTAGGATAATAGAGTACTTCAATAACACGATCATGAACAAGATTTCTGATGAAGTGCATGTGTAGCTCAATGTGTTTGTTGCGCTGATGTAGAACTGGATCTTTGGCAAGCTTGATGGCACTTTGATTGTCGCACCAAAGTGGAGCAGGCTGCTGCTGCTCAAATCCAAACTCTGAAAGGATCTGTCGAAGCCATACAGCTTCCTGACTGGCATTAACTATGGCTCGATATTCTGCTTCTGCTGAAGAAAGAACAAGAGCTTGTTGTTTCTTACAAGCCCAAGTGACAGGTCCAGATCCCAGACTGAAAACATAACCTGCAGTAGACTTCTGATCATCAGGATCACCGGCCCAATCTGAATCAGTGAAACCAACCAACAAAGGTTTCCCCCCTATACTGTAATGAATCCCAAACTGAATTGTACCTCGAATATATCGAAGTATTCTTTTTGCTGCTTTCCAGTGACTTTCATGAGGAGTTTGCATGTAACGGGCAACACAACCAACAGCAAAGGAAAGGTCAGGACGAGAATGAGTCAAGTATAAAAGACTACCAACAAGCTGACGATACAAGGTAGCATCTACTTCAGGGGAAGTACAAGTGGTAGAAAGTTTGACCCCAGACTAGAAGGGAGAAGGGGCTGGTTTACAATCTTCCATGTGGAAGCGATGAAGAAGGTCACAAGCATACTTAGACTGGGAAGGAAAGATTCCTTCTTTGGTTTGCAGGACTTGGAGACCAAGAAAATAATGCAAATGTCCTAAGTCTGACATTTCAAAATTTTGCTTAAGACTGGATTTCACATGGGTTATAAGGTTAGGGTCACTACCAGTAAGGATAAGATCATCAACATAAAGAATAAGTATGATGAGATGGTTTCCTACTTTCTTGGTATAGACATTGGGGTCAGAATGGCATCTAGAAAAACCGATTTCAAGGAGAAAGCTATCCATTTTGGCATACCAAGCTCTAGGAGCTTGCTTAAGGCCATATAAGGATTTCTTAAGGAGACAGACAAGGCTAGAGTTATTCTGAACATATCCAGGAGGTTGTTCCATGTAAATTTTCTCATGTAAATCACCATGTAAGAAGGTAGACTTGACATCCATTTGATGGACTTCCAAGTTACGTAAGGCTGCAAGGGAAAGAACAAGGCGAATGGAGTTCATTTTTGCTACAGGGGCAAAGGTTTCATTGTAGTCAATCCCTTCAACTTGGGAAAAACCTTTGGCAACTAACCTTGCCTTAATTCTTTCAACACTTCCATCTGATGCATACTTAGTTCTGTAGACCCATTTACATCTGACAAGTTTTCTTCCTTTTGGAAGAGGAACAAGATCCCAAGTATTGTTCGCCATTAAGGAACGATATTCTTCATCCATAGCTGCATCCTAATCTGGATTTCCTGATGCTTCTGCAAAAGTTTCTGGATCATGATTCTCAGAAACTTGAGCCAAAAGAAAGGAGGCTCATTGAAATTGAGAACGTGTTCGACGTGGATCTCTAGGATCACCGGCAAGATCACCAGCTGCTTCACATGTTGAACGGACCCATCGAGGAAGTATTGGTGCTGGTGCAATTGGAGGAACATGAGTAGG